>JANRGW010024735.1:0-20053 GCA_024733675.1 Psilopsiagon aymara | reverse complement strand
GGTTTAGTGTGAGGTGTCCCTGCCCATGGCAGGGGGGTTGGAACTGGATGACCTTAAGGTCCTTTCCAACCCTAACTATTCTGTGATTCTAAGAGCAATATGTTCAACTCTTACTGAAAGAAAACAGATTATGGTATTTGTCATTGATGATTAGCCTTCATGCCTTGGAAATCTCACCTTTGAAGGACAGCACCTGGAACTGCTATGAAAAAAAGAGACAACCACTACTATTGGTGTTGTCACTATAGACAGAAAGACAGCCAGTTGTGTGCAATGGCTAAAAGGACTTAAAAGGTAGATCAATCAGCAATGTGCCAGACTATGGTTGCCACCTGCACACATTGCACAACTAAGGGAATATTCCAAGTGTTCCTCCACCACAGAGAGCTTTGAATCAATGAAGCAATTCATGGAAGAGATTTAAACAGCTTAACGTTGATGACTGTCTAAAATACCCAAGCCACCTCAAAAATAGTTTGGAAAATACCATCTGAGCTATACTGGAAACTGCAGAACTAGGAGTTGAAGAGAAGTCCAGAAAGTTGAAACACAACAGAACAAGCACTATAAATGCTCAAAAGATTTAGAAAAACCAAACACAAGTACACAAGGAGGACATTAAGGGCACTACTACTTTTGGATGCGACACACTGCACTTGCCCTGCTGCCTTTGAAACTGGTTGCAAACTCAAACTTCAGTGAATATCAAACCTGTGTTCAACACTCCAAATATCTCCACATTTTTAGTCAGAAGCCAGACATGCCTATTATTAATAACTGGCAGCAGCAGCAGTTCAAACACAGCAGTATTCACACCCAACCTAACTATTTTCAGCAGTACTGTTTTCTCCAGAGAGAATCAATTACCACATGCATAGCTTCCCTTGCAACCATCATCTTCACTCCAATCCTTGATGTTTGATTACACAGCATCTGTAACAGCCATCCTCTTCCAAATAGTTCTTTGTTATTCTGAGCTTACTAAATAGCTGTGTGTCAAGTACTCAGAACCTAAATTAGTAACATCGCACAAACAGCAACTGCCTTTCCTCACTCACTGACTTCCTCATCAGTTGAGCTCTGCAATTTCAAGAGAAAGCTCTGATTAACTTGGAATACCCCACTGCTCACACTGCCTTCAGGACTTTTCTGTATGCCTATAATTACATTTACGGGAAAAAAAAAAAATGTAGGCCTGTAGAAAAGGTACTCAATGCCCACGCTACCCTGCGAGTCCTTCAGGAGAAAGATGTGATGACGGCCACAAGTTACAGATTAGGAGGTTCAGACTGGACATTAGGAAAATTTTCTCTACTAGAGCACCACGGAACAGGCTGCATAGAGAGGGTGTCTGTTGCCTGAAGTTTGTTTTTCTACTCACATCTCTGCTCTGTACTCCCGCAACAGTGACTGCTTTTTGGCTAAGCCTCTTAAGAAAGAAAAGGCCTTAATGGTAACAACCTGTACTGTTATTGTATATTGAATACATTCAGTATCATACATTCAATGTTAAGTGCCCTTCATCAATCTCTATTTTCTTCAGCAAGCTCCAATACAGGTACCATGCACCTCCAGTGCAACAAATGCACAGTAAAGAGGTGTCTGAAACAGAAGGTGAAATACCAGCGGTAGAGAAGACGCTGCCCAAGTGTTCACACACAATTCAAGGAGTCGCACACACCACCTGAGACTTCAACTGCTTGGACGAGAGTCCCTTCATAGTGAGCTGATGGGTGCCCCTTTTGACCCCTTGCTCACACACACATCCACTCTTCGGTGCACTTCCTCCTTCAGGTGCAACCCAAGGCTTCCCGCAGCACAGTCTCAGATGTCTGACTCCAGGAAAAGAAATAATTTGAGTGGTACAACAGCTCGAGCTGGCTGCCTCCAGGGAGGGATCCTGAACAAAGTAATCCCTGGGCAATGACACCCTTAGAATTTATGCACCTGCCCTTCACGTGCTTTTTCAGTCCAGCTGTGATTTTTGGTCTGGGGTCTTTTAACACTTTATTGGATTCCTTCTGCATCTCCATATAGGCAGGTTTTTAACAGCTCTTGTTGAGTTGCAGCTTCTGCCAAGGATTGCAGCCTCGGGCCTGTGCTTCTTGTGTACCTGCTGGTCAACGGAGCATGGGACACTACGAGAGTCCCAGACCTAGGATAAACATTACTCAGCAACAACTAAACCATCAGTGCATTATCAACATTTTTCTCATACTAAAAACAAAACACAGCTCTATACCAGCTAATAGGAAAATTACTAAGAACTTTAGTAAATTTCCAGCCAAAAGCATATCTAGGTTCAAGTCCACAGTTTACAGTCTAAGACTTCAGCAAATCTTGCGACTTGTGCTAAGCAAGTGAAGCTAAGCAAACAGCATACTAAACCACACAGTATTAAAACTCTGAATGAGTGACTTATTCTATTTAATACTTAAACTAAACAACTAATATCTCTCAACACCAGAAACTGTATGGAATAATTTAACTCATGAAGCAGTAAAAACTATGGTGTTAAAAAAAGAGAACCACACACAACAAAAAACAAATGACAGAATAACAAGCAACAAACCCCTTCAAATGACAATGAGCCCTCTGTCTAAACACATCATGCCTGATCTCTAGGGAGAGCTACAGACAAACAAGGGATTGTGCCCATGACCAAATACCAGGGTGCTAACACAAGACCTATGAGGAGAGACTGAGGAAATGAGGCTTCTTTAGCCTGTAGAAGACAAAGCTTTGTGGACAATAAAAGGCAGCCCTCCAGCACCTGCAGGAAAATAACCAAGAAACCAGCCTTGTTTCTGAAGTGTTGCACAGTGGGATGATGAGAGGTAGTGTGCATAAGGTAAAACAAGAGAGGTTTGGACTGGACATAAAAAAAAGTCCTTTCACCATGAAGACAGTGAAGCATTATAAAAGGTTCTACAGAAAGGTTGTGCAGTCTCCATCCCAGGAGGTTTTCAAAACCTGACTGGATAAAGACCTGGTCTCACCTAATAGCTGACACTGCTTTGATCAGGAGATTGGACCAGAGACCTCCTATTTTAAACCAGAAAGAACTGGACAGTAAGGGGCACATTAGGAGTAATAAATGCAGGTGTATTTTCCTTTAGATTTCGGTATTTGGATATATAACACAAGATTAAAACTGGGTTTTTTTCCCCTCCACTTTCTATGTTAGACATGTGCACACACAAGTGCACTGCAGTTACATTTAGTAAAAGAACTCCTTTTACTGCTAAGCCTGCAATGAAAATGTCTAAATGGACCCAGAAAAAAATAAATTAATAAAACCTCAGTTAAGAGAAAGGCAGAAGTATTTTGTTTTAAACAACAGGATAGAGACAGAGATTCCACTTCAGAAGAGAACTGCCTTCATTTGCCACAAAAGGAAAAAAGGTGGGATTGATTGATTGAATGTTCACTCCAAATTAGCCTTGATTTACTCCTCAGAATCAACCTGAGCCAGAACACAGAGTACTATTAAGCTTTTCTGAGGTTCAAAACAACGATATAAGAAAGTAACAGAGAAGAGACCAACATCAACCAGAGACTAATTCTGAATATTTGCAAGCCTAATTCCAAATTTAACCCTGCTTTTTTAGGATAAATCTACTTTCGTCCTCAAGCTGATCTCATATCAATAATCACCACATATGAACTTAACAAGTACAAAGATTAGTTGCTTTCAAAGAAATAATGTAATATGCATACTTAATCTTTTAGGTGCTTACAATATAGGAAACATTTGGACAAGCACAGCAATCTGGAACAGGTTTCCTAAAAGAATAGATTTGGAAGCTAAAATGATCAGATGTCAACACACAGGAATTCCTTTGTCAAGAGTATCTATTATAAGATTAGGGCAAAATTTCACAGGAAAGGAATATGCCTTTATACAATCACATCTGAGGCATCCTTAAAATAAACCCTTCTATCAGAATTATTTTTTTCCTAGTAAGTTCACATAAAGAAGTTAAATGCCTTGAAGTAAGATTCATTCTCCTTCCAAATCTGGTTCTCTAAAACCCGGGTTAGTCACACAACCTTTATATAGATATTCTTTTCTGAAGGCAGATAAATTCTGCTTGGTTCACTGTAATTTCCACTCAGAGTTAAAAGTCCATTACACGGTCTTCTTAACCATTTTAAAAACAAACCCCACTTTGCTATTCATTTAGGGCAATTTTATCAAATGTTTCTAGAAAAACTAAATTGTTGCTCCATCTTCTTAACTCATTCATGTTTTAACTAGGCTTTTGGGGTGCTTCTTCATAGAATACCATTGCTTTGGGAAGCTCAACACCATAGGAAGATGATACCAGAAGCTTATATATAGGTTTAAGAAGTAGTCAGACCAGCTTACATCAGAAAATCTTAGTAGGCACTATTACATGAAAAGACAGCACAACTACCTCAGAAAATCAAAGGTCACACATTGCAGGAAGAGAGGAAAGTGGGATGGCAGAACAACAGCAAATGTGAATCCCAGCAGCAGTTTTGTAAGATACCACACTACTTAGAGCTCTGGTCTGACCAGACACAGCCATTCATACAGCTGTACATGAGACTGTGACAGAAGAGCAGAACTTACCCCTGTATATTTTAGAATCATAGAATCAGGGGTAAGACCAAGATCATCATAAGATCATCGAGTCCAAACATTAACCTAGCACTTTTCCTATGAATCAAAGAGGTACACACAGATGTACTTCTTAACACAAACAGTTCTCCCAAAGATTTTATTTTGCTTCTTTAAGTACATGAAATTAACAGTAGCAGTTGTTTTAAAAATCATAAACATGTCTTCATCACTTTACAGAGGACTTCAAGATTTTTTGGTCTTCAGTTCCCATATAAATGCTACCTGGTGAAAAGCAATTCAAATTATCAGATACATTTTTCATTCTTTATTGTCTTTCTCTGCTTCAGCATCTGTAAGAAGGATGTCAGGATAAGAAGCATTCAGATTTTCATCACAGCACCAATCCATGGGATAACATGACATAGTTAGAACTTTCCTGCTTTCTCCTCAATGAGCAGAAGTTCTTTAAATAAAATGAACTGTTCTGTAAAGGACTGAAGTAACAAAGCCTGGTTTTCTAAGAATTTCAGATTTGTCTAGGTTTTCTTCCTTCCGCAATAACGCGAGCATGGTACTCAAAACCTTACATCCCTGTGTAATGTTCTTTGGGCATATGCATCATTTCAACTGAATTAAATAAAAGTTATTAGGAAAAGCACTAAAAGACCTCCTGAATAGAAGTATCAGGAGGCAAAACCAGAAACCTGACACGAGATGGGACTTGATCAGATCGTGGAAACAGGTACTGGCAAAAACACTGGACTGGATGTGAACAGCAAGGCTCCTTCAAATTAAGCTACTCTAAACCCAAATGACTCCACAGTCATTAAATGCAGTATTTACTCAAGTTCACCCAGAGAACGGCAGCTGCCACTTTCTAACTGCACAGGAAAGAGGATTGCTGTGCTTCTGGGTTTGATTTAGGGTGCTGTTTGTGGGTTGTGGGCTTTAAAATAATATTTATTCAACCTGCAATAGGTTTTGACGTGGCAGGAGAGGGCTGGTGAGGGGGCGAAGCAGAAGACATCTGCTGCCCTCACGCGGTACCTGCAATAACCACACGCTTCAATGAGCCGCAGCCTTTCAAGCCCGACCCTTCACCGGGCGTGACTACAAGAATATTTCAGCGAAATTACTGGTTTAAGCATGTCAGCCGTAACATTTCCTAAAGAGCTGGAAGGAGACGGAACAGAAGGCCTCTTTATGTTCACACTGTACCAGTTTACTAGTCCAATTCACTATCCAAACAAGTCTTCCAGCGTATCTGAATGTAAGCCAAGGAGCAGAAGCTGCTAAGCTATGGGCTCAGCAGAAACTTTTCCAGTACAGCAAGCCCATAGTTCATTTCGTTACCTACCCTATCACATTATTTAGTCTTTACAAAGATTAAAGCATTTAACAAGAAAAAAAAATGGATCAGAGAAACAAGCAAAAAAATTTAATTCCTCAGAAAAGAACACACAGTATCCTATGCAACTTTCGCTTCTTCAAGCATGAGAAACACTGAAACAGACAAGCACAAAACACACAAAAAAGAACTGCTCACGCAGGAAGAGGAAGCAGGGATCCCAAGCAGACAGCTAGCTCCAGATACATTATTACATGGAACTCTCAGGGTGAGAGATCTGACAGTAAATATCACACATCTAAACACTTCCGCACAAGTGTAAGCAACCCTTCAGATCTGTCTGGCCCGCAGCACAACTAGCAAAGCTGGCTGCAGAGCCAATTGTCTGACAGGTTCTGTCCACCTCCCCCACACCAACAGTGCAAAAGTTCAAAATTAATCATAGATATCTCAAGCATTTTTATAAACAGGTCCCTGAGGAAAAAAGAAATCACCACAAGTTTATTTAACACCATGAACAATGACAAGCATACGGAAAACCACTTACAGACTAACTGCATTCCTACAAATGCATACAAAAATACATGACTGCTGAGCAAGGAATAGCATAGAATAGAATAGAATGGGATAGGATAGGATAGAATAGGATACTAGCACGGCATTATGCCAAAACCTACAATTAATAACACACAACAGCCAAAAGGGGAAGATGAGAGGGTTAAACCTTTTGGCTACACCGCTAAGTGTTAAATAAAATCAAAACAGCCCTAACTTCCTGAAATTAAAGTCTGCAGACAAAGATTCTCATCTTAGTTCTTTTTTATGCTACAATTATAAAGTTTGCTACAAATGCATCAACTTCCCAGAGCCCAGTTCTTCATTCGTCACCTAATAGTTCCTCTCACTTCTCAGCTCCATTTTCTGAAGCCATACTTACAGTTAATCACAAGAAGGAATTCTGCATCTGCATCAAGGCAGTATCAGAAAAGCAGCAAATCAGTAGATAATAGCAGATATATCTAGTCCTTCATCCATTCATCCTTTCAACCAAAAAGTGTAATATGCATAGGAGAGTACATCATAAAGAATACTCAGCCCTAGTTTATGAGCTATTTTTACAAATTCTTCTTAAGTTTTAGTAACTACATTAAGAAACTTTAAGCATTCAAAGGTTAGGAAACACCAGCCTAAAGGCAGTTCCTTCCTTTAATGGCATGGTTTCTATTCATAGAAGCACAAACTATTCCTCAAATAATAAAATATGCTGTAATTATAAACTAACTTTATGGGGAAAAAAACCCATATGCAGCAAGAGGGAGTAATATACTATTATCCAGTACTGAAGCTTTCATATTTTTTAATAGAAATAAGGCCTACTTCTCAATGTGCAAACTTATCCTTCAGAAGTTTTAAAATACTCAAACTACATATGAAGCACCCTTAAATATGAGGCAAATGTAAAAAATTCAATCAGAATTCACACAATTCTTCACTAGAATTCAATTTGCAGTCTTTACATTGTATTTACTCAGGCTTCTGCTTCGAATGAAGCACTGGACCCAAACACAAAAGTTCTGAACTCAGATAAGGAGAAACTGATGTTATAATGAATCATATATAAAAATAAAAGCCTTTGCAATGCTCAGATAAGGCACTTCTAAACAGAGATTCTGGCAGCAGTGCTAACGGAAAAAAGCAGCACTGCTAATTTCCTAGCTATATAATGGAGAACCGCCTATGCTTTATTTGGAACCTGAGAGAATTGTTCGGGGCAAGTCTCAAAAGGCAGAAAAGACTCAGCAACTAAATTCACAGTAATTAGATTTCTAATTATACCTACAGCATTAGTGATTGCTATGGCTAAAACTGCCTGAACTGCTCCATTATTCCACTCTTATCAAAAATCTCAGTTTTTCATCCTTTGAGCTGAAATTCTAGAAGTTTAACCTATGCCTATCTCTATATATATTTTAAAAAGTTTAAAGGAAAAAAAAGAGAAAAAGAGGTCTATGTATTAGCAGGAAGAGGAAAATGAAACTTGACCATTGTAAAAATATACCACCTTCAAAAAGAGAAAGACAGTTGTGGCACTAATGCAGCTGGAAAGAATGAATACAGTGCTTTGATGCGGTGAATCTGAAGGCTGAAAAAACGCAAACCAGCACTCACAACTGACCAGGTTGTACACTTGATTTTTAATGCACTCCCACAGATGACTCTCAGGCAATTTTTAGCAGAAACTTGTACTAGCCACATATCCTATACGCTAAGATACTAGCCTGTATTCTAATTAGTGATATATTCTGTATCAAGCTGCCAGCACTGCCCATGCAGACCACCACCAGTTTTGTTATTATCAATACTGTACTTTGAAATACTGCTATGTTTTCACAAAACCAGCAGACAGCCTCTGACCCAAGCAAGCAACTGCAGCATATTACTGCTCTCCTGAACTAAGCAGATGTAGAATATTTAATTACAGGTCAACAAGCCTTATCTGGCCAACAGGACACTAGATCAAGAACCTTGAGACCTTTATTTTATTCATAGCTCTGCCCTTGAGCTGCTGTGTGACAGAGAATAATTTCACTTTCCTGTGCCTCAGCTTCCTCTGCCTTCCTGAGTCAAGTCTGGTTAAGTTATCACCCTCCATCCTAAGAAATGCATCTCAACATTTTTTAAATTAGGGTATCTAGACACAACCACAGCTGAAAAGCAATACTTACATGGTATCAAAGCTATTCTGAGATTGATTAATTTCCTACAGAGATAAAAAGATGCAAGTGCACTTATAAATTATTAACTTTGTCAACATTTATTTATAGTAAGGCTTCATACGTAAGGAGCCATCAGCTGCCTACCTGCTGTGAAAACTCTATTTATTGATTTCTGTGCCATCTCGTTACCACTACTTCCTTTAAAGCGTACATGCATCTGTGCATAATGTTTTGAACAAAAACACTACACAGAACATGCTTTCTCACTGTAGCCAGTTAAGCTTTTCTGTAGTTAGACTGCGTTACTCTTTTATTTCAGGAACTATTGAGGGGCATACTTGACTCCACTGTTGCAGCTCGGATGAACCCATGTTCAGTGTCCCTAATACTGAAATCCACAGGGTAATAGCTGCAAAAAAATGACATTCTGTAACAGGAACTGAGTTAAAGTAGGAGGGATTTTAGCATTATCTGAAAATAGCTGAAGACAAGCAACATATACTTTATAAGCTCTTAAAAATGGAAATAGCTAATTTTAACATGCTCTGATTTTTCCTTTTTTTTATTTATTTTTTGGAATAGAGCAAGGAATGCAAAGTTTTGGCCCCCAGGGATATGTACCTTAGACTGTCTTGGCATTTGGTTACTCAAAATACCAAGAACTGGTTAACAAACATCCTGTAGTCTTTGCACCTGACTAGAATTTCAGCACTATCCTCACAGGCTATTACTTCCTCAAGAAAGCAATGCATACAAAGCAATATAATCATGTGGTGCCTGAAGGAGTAACCACTTGAAATCATCTATCTTGGGTTCAAACATCTATTCAAGATATGCACACACAGTACAAATTACTTTTTGCTTGATGCCTGGATGCACAATTACATTCCTTCTGAAGTGTAGAAGAGATACATAATTCATACCAAGATATACCTCATCACCTATTTGTATTTGTCCTTGCGAGTCATACCCCGGTTTACCTGTTCTGTCACCTCAGCCTGACACTGTGATGTAAGCCAGACTGCAATGACTGAAAAATGAGATATTATAGTGACAAGAGCACCAGAAAGGCTGGCAGAGATAATCTAGGAAAAATCTCCTCTGCAGAACATCCCCGAGTGTGACATGCATGGTCAGAATCAGTACCAAGGGCACACTCAGATCACAGCAGCAACAACTGACCAGTTTGAGACAAATCACATACTACCTCCTTTGTGCCACAAGTTATTGCCCCAATAATGTCAGCAGGAAACAGATTTGAGAGACAATTGTTGAGAAACAACTGAGAGACCTATCCAGCTCCCCACTGGTACCAAACCACATCTCAGCTATTTACAAAGGCGTCTTACTGCGCAAGAGAGAAGATACAGGAGGTACACGCCAGAGACCACCCTATGGTTTTACTTGCGGGATCACGGAGAAGACATGAGAAAGCAGGATGGAAAACCTACCTCAGCTCTGGAGGAATGGGTGCGCAAATTGAAAAGGAGAGCAAAGGTCAAGGATGATCATCCCATGAAAGCTGCAGCTTCAGTCGCTGGTCAGCAGGTTCCCAGATGGAGGGGAAGAGCTGATTTTACTCCAGCTCCTGTGATAAAGAAGACTAATCCCTTTCTACAAGATGTGACTGATGTGATCACTATTAGAGAGGCCCCGCCTCCAGCCAGGT
Source organism: Psilopsiagon aymara (assembly GCA_024733675.1). Lineage (NCBI taxonomy): Eukaryota > Metazoa > Chordata > Aves > Psittaciformes > Psittacidae > Psilopsiagon > Psilopsiagon aymara. Next base: position 9,728 of record JANRGW010024735.1, on the reverse strand, counting down.
GGAGGTAGCAGACAAGCGGATTTACTGGACTATGTGGATCAGATGGCCTGACACATCAGTCCCATAGAAGTATAAGGCTCTAGTAGATACCGCTGCACAGTGTACCCTGATGCCATCAAGCTGTCAAGGGGTGGAACCCATTTGTATTTCTGGAGTGACAGGAGGATCCCAAGAGTTGATTGTAGGGGAGGCTGAAATCAGCTTGGCTAGAAGAAAGTGGCAAAAACACCCCACTGTGACTGGTCCAGAGGCTCCGTGCATCTTTGGCATAGACTACCTCAGGAGAGGATACTTTGAAGACCCAAAAGGGTACCGATGGGCTTTTGGTATTGCTGCTTTGGAGACAGAGGAAATTGAGCAGCTGTCCACCTTGCCTGGTTTCTCAGAGGATCCTTCTGTTGTGGGGTTGCTGAAGGTCAAAGAACAACAAGTGCCAATTGCAACCACAACAGTGCACCGGCAGCAATATCGCACCAACCGAGACTCCCTGATTCCCACCCATAAGCTGATCCATAGACTGGAGAGTCAAGGAGCGATCAGTAGGACCCGCTCGCCCTTTAACAGCCCCATATGGCCAGTGCGAAAGTCTAACGGAGAGTAGAGACTAGTAGTAGACTATTGTGGCCTGAATGCAGTCACATCACCATTGAGTGCATTGCTGAGACAATTTTGAGAAACTGTGCCTCACAAAATGCTTCACTGACATGAAACCGATCTGAAATGAGCATGAAAGGTGCCCAAAGCCAACCTGCCTCTATCAAAGCCACTGATCTATTCTACCTAATGAGTGATAAGGTCAAGCTTCCATTAAGGCTGGGTTTATCTTACAGCACAACTGCCATTGCTGCAATGGCTAGAGGTCAGAGCACATACCTTGTGCACCAAGGGATGTACAGTGACATGATGGAGGAGAGGCAGAGAGACACTTAGTAATGTGGATGAGACAGTCCTCACAGGGAGGTATTGTTTCCAGCTGAACTCATTGCTATGGGGTTCAAGTCAGCTGAGATGAGTAAGTCCTTTCACCTCTGAAAGCACTCAGCTCAGAGCAATTTCTAAGATAGGTAAAGTGCTTTCACTGCACTGTACCTTCCAGAACATGGAAAGCTGCTGACTTCGACCTCTGCAAAACTGTATATGAGGATACAGCTCTGGCTGCGTGTAAGACACTGACTGCTGCCCCTTACAAACACTATCACAATTCACCTACCGCAAGTCACAGGAACATATCCTTCCCAAATCTGGGGGAAGGGAGAAAATGCACAAGTGACCTGGTTTCTGATGGGATAGTTTTCTTCCTAGTAGCTAGTACAGAGCTGTCTTTTGGCCTTAGTCCAAGAACAGTGTTGACAACACACCGACATTTTAATTGCTCTTAAGTAGTGCTTATCCTGATCAAGGACACTTCAGCCTCTAATGCTCTGCCAGTGAGGAGGGGCACAAGAAGCTGGGAGGAAGCACAGCCAGGATAGCTGACCCAAACCAGTCAAACGGATATTTCATACCATAGAATGTCATGCCCAGTATATAAAGTGGGGGAAGCTGACAAGGAGCCACTTATCCTTGCTCAGGGGTGGGCTGCGCATTGGTCAGCAGGTGGCAAGAAATTGTGTTGGGCATCACTTGGTTGTTAACTGTCTTTTGTTTGGTTTATATCTCTTTCTTTTATTACCCTTTTCATTATTATACTGATACTAGCATTACATTATACCTTAGTTATTAAACCACTCTTACCTCGAGTTTCAGGCTTTATGCTTTTTCAGATTCTCCTCCTCATCCCACTGGAAGAGGGGAGCGGTGAGAGAGTGGCTGTGTGGTACTGAGATGCCAGCCAGAGTTAAACCACAGTAACAAGAGTTGAGCAGCTGAAGCAAGTGAAACACTAAGTTAGGTAAAGGTCAAGTAAGCAAAGCAAAAAACACACTGTGTTGAACTGGGCAAGTTCCTCAACTGCACCCATCAGCTGCAACACAAATGGAGACAGGGAGAAATACAAAGGCTTGAACAGGGACTCAAACAGTAACAAGACTGCTGTTGTCAGAAAAAGCAAGAGTATCTTACTATTTTAGGATGCAAAACTAAGGCCCAACTGTGTGTAGGGGGATGGAGAAGTATTCTTGCACTCTGCTTTCTATCTTGCCAAAAAAGTAGGAACTAAAACAGCAACACAGGGCTGAAAAAGCTAAAATGAAGACAGAATAATGATGAATTAAGTACAGCATTACAACCACTCCTCAATCCACAAAGTGCTTAGGGTGCTATGCTCTTACTGCCCTTAACTAAATCTGCCCCTCACTAAATCTGCCCCTAAAGCCTGAAGAGCATTCAGGGAGCTTTCCTCCCCTATAGAAATCTCAAGGACGAAGCAACATTATGCTTGCTCCCTGAACAGCACTGTAATGTATCATTTCTCATTGCCCCAGCAGAGCTTCGTCCTGCACTGTTAACATTACAGCAGCACTGCTCCTGGACAGACAACGGAGTCCTTAGAACAGCAAGGCTGTAAAGTAAGGTGGGGTGTTTCACTAAATACATGGTAACAGGTCAGAAAAAGATGAAGCACTTTCATTCCCCTATGTCTTTAGCTTACCTTGTGAAGTGCTGTCTTCTAGAAGACAGAGAAGCACTGATGAACTTCTTAAATTTTGGTTTTAATTCTTTTATTGACCTTAGAAGTTCTGATCCATATTCACTGAGAAGACTGTCTCTTCCGTCCTGGTGAGGCTGCCTCTAGTGAAGAGGGCAAGCAGCTCTTTGTGGTTCCATCGAACAGGCAGAGCACTCAGCAACATACACATCTGTCTCCAGCCGAGAGAAAATTAACTGGCAAAATTACAGCTGCGGAAGATACTACCACAACTGAATGTCCTGATTTGCAGGAGTTTAAGTTTAGCCATGGTCCTTATTCTGGCATATTAACAGGGAGCACAAAGTAGCTCTGAATAGCAGTAACCATTTCTGGGCATTAAATCCATTTTTCTCTATTCTGCACAGATAAAAGAATCACCATCCTTAGTACACTAAAGTTTTCAGCTTCAGGCTGAACACAAGTGGAACATTTCAGCCCAACAGGAGAATTCTTAGGAAAGTTAAGCTACTTTACCAGACAACTGTTGTTTTAACTCCTATTTTTACATCTGTGTTTCCAAATATTCAGTCCTGCCTTAAAAATTTTACTTCCTATTTTTAACATCTCATAAAGCATCACTGTGATCCTCAAATCCCTAACACATCTGAAAAGTAGCAAAGAGATTCCTTAAATCTGTAGCTGGATCCATGTTATAAGGATTTTCTAAATGTTTCGTCTCAATTTTGGCCCAACAAGTGCAGCACTAGGAGACTACAGAACAGCTGAATAGATGAAGCAAACCTTGAAGTTACTAATAACTCAAACATCAGTGAATTCACAATAATCTGTCTCAATGCTGTTCCAAATCTCTTCTTGAAAAGTAAAAAAGCAACTGTTTCAGGAAACTTACATTGCTGCATAATACTATCCAAAATAGAGGTTTTAAAACAGCTAATGCACACATGGTTAAGGTCTCTCGGGCTTTCCATCTTGGGGAGGAGCAGCAGCAACCGTCTACCAAATTTAACACACACATTCTCCTCCCTAATGTTGAGGCCTTAGACAGATATAGAGCAAGTGAAGTGGTTAACATCACCATTTGCTTGCCACCTTCACAACAGGGGCTTGAGGGCCTTGTAATTCTACAGCATAAAAGGATACATTCCCTCACCCACCTAACCACAAATTCAGCCAGCTTAGCTCAAACTACTTTCATCAGATTTATGCTCCCAATGCCAAGCTGAGCTGGCACAAAGATGTTATTTTTTACAGGAGCACTCTTGCATTTCCTTCTTCTGGCAAAGGCAAGTAGGACAGTAACTCCCAGAGATGAGGATCTGAACATAAAATTATTACATGCTTCTTTCTACAAAGGGAACAAGTTTGTCTCCATGGCCTAGTTGCTCACTGACTGAATGTCTTTCCTTTAACAACAGAATGAAGTGAGATGTCAGTGTATGCAAGATCCACCTCCTTAGTGTAGAACAAATGACACCCCTAGTAACGCATGATACAACAGTTGTACCCACACTCCGTATCACCACACAGAATGTGAAGCTTCAGCCACATGAGAAAGAGCATACTCATTCTAAACCTTTATAAAAAGATCCATTTCTTCTACACATTCTTAGTCCCCTGTACAGGAACTGACAAAACTACTATTTCACTTTGAGAGAAATCAGCATATTAAACATAAAGGTATGATTGCTTTTGGCTAATTTAGGGTTTTTTGTCGCGAGACTGGTTTCCATGGAAATGCAAGCAAAGTAAAAGCCTGCAACCATAAGTGAGTCAGTTTTGCCTGTTTATGTCTCCTCAGTTCCCACGGAAACAGACATTAAAAGAAAAAAAAAAGAGTATGAAAAGGATAAGGGTCCTGAAATACCTTCAGAAAATCTCTTCCCAGAGCTTTATCTCTTTGGCTGCCTTTCCAGAATTAGGGTTGAAAATAACACAGAGCAACAGATGACAGAGTAATGACTCGATTTCTTTATGGAGACATCAACAGAACGTACCTGGAGATGTTTCAAAAGCCACATTCAAACTGACAAGCTCAAAATCTACAGCTACAAATTGTATTAACTCAGAATTTGCCAAAAGGACCTAAAGTAAAGTATGTTTTTCTTTACAGTAATGCAATGCTAAATGCAATAGGGAACAGGAAAATAGCATCACACTGTCCCTTTCAGAAGTATATTTCAATACTTTCAGAGGGAAAAAAAAAAAAAAGAAAAGCTTCTTTGGGGGAATGGGTCCAATATTTCCACAGCCAGGACATTTTTAATGGACTCATTCCTTCCTTACAACACATTAACTTTTAAGCTGCAAAATTAGCTATGCACATACTGGGTTAAATAACAAACATCAGCATTAAATTTTACTATGACTATATTCTGTCCTTCAGTTATGGGTAAAAATGCATTCCTCCAAGCTGATGAAGCAAATCTATGAGGCACTGTCAGCACGACTCCATCACCCATCATGCTTTTCAAAGATAACGGGACACCTTCCTGTGTGCTGTCTTTTCCACACTCTTACAGATAACATCTTCCTTCCTCCTCAGAGCCAAATGTATTAGGGAAGGTGAAAGCAATAGGACCAAAAGCTATTAGGAAAAGTCTGTAGTGCATTCTCAGACCTTCAAAACCTGCTCCTGTCACTACCAGTACTATGTAAGAATTCCCTGGTAACTCAGTGTCCAGAAACACAACGAACAGAGTTATAATTATCTGCTGCTGCAAGGTCCTTCTAGAATGTACAGGACAGCTAAACCTGATAGCAAAATTCTTATTTCCTTGTTTGTCTCCCACATTGTGTTACCAGTTCTGCGTGCTTAGCACCCTTCAGGCAACTCAACACTTAATCAGAGGGTTGCAGCATCTGTCACGGTCGCCTGTCTGGGAAGAACATGCAAGGACAGTGTTCAACTCTTACCACTGTTGTCAGAGGCTGAAACTGTATTACAGAAATTAGGAGAGAAAAAAGAAAAAGGAAAGCATACCTCTACCCTAAACACTGTTCATATACTGCAAACAATCACTAGAACTCAAAGGCCCTCCTGCATTCATACAGTGCTATAAACCATTTTTTTGCACCTATTGCTGCTCTGAGAACTAGCAATATATTGCCACCAACATCAAACAAGGCTCAGGTAAGAGTAGCCGACCATGACAGTCACTAAAAGGATAACAGAGGGGGAGCCACTGGAGGTTTGTCTTGAATGGAAGCAGCAGTCAAATTTAATTCAACCTTAATTAGTTCACATTAGCTGAATTCAATCTATTCTTCACACAAGAAAGAAAAGCCTTAGAGAATTAATTCTTTTGTATCTCTTCAGCATTTTGGCAAGGTGTAGTCACACAGCAAGGATAAGAATCTCCCAGAACTCACTAAGGCATCACTCAAGGAGGACAGGTTTAAAGTTAAATGGAAATGGTAAGAAAAACACTGATTTGTATCTTTCAGTCTATTCAAAGTTTAGCCTCCTTTCTTGGAAGTGTCAGAAGTACAAACAAACAAATTACTTCAGGCATTTGCTTTAGCAGCTAAATATACAAACTCCAAAGTCTCAGCAGATTCCTTACAGTTACCATTCAAATTCACCCACGTCAACAGGATGCACAGGCAGTTTCTAGAACATCAAGTGAACAAACCATGCAAGCAGCAAGTAAGCAGATCAAGTATTTTTCATCATACTCTAGCACAAATTTGTGTCCCTTATTAAATGCAGGTGTCAAGTTTACTAAAACCAGCCTCTGAAGAGATTGCAAGGGTGTCAGATGTCAGGATCAGCTTAGTTTCATGCCTCCTCTCCACAAAACACAGAAGAGAGAAAAGATGAATGATTACTGAAGCTAAGCAGTCACAAACACAATGAAGACACTGGTCACAAGGAAAGAAAAAATAATAAGAAGATAACTTACACATAAAACCCAATAATCTCCAATGAAGCATCCTAAAGCTAACACATCTAACTTGGTTTTGCCTTTAGAGACATCAGCATGAGCGTATCAACCTTAAGGAGACTTACAAGGTCACACACTGAATTGTAATTCAGGACATAAACCCATAGACAGCTATCAAGCACCACCTGTCTTGTGAAATGAGCTAAGACCCCCTCCACAAAAGTGTAATTGCACCATTACACATTGTATCATATTACTCATGCTCAAGAAAGCCTAATCATGGTTAAATGAGCAACTTCAACTCTGTCATTTGTTAACTTCCGAATGTTTATTTATAGAAGCTTAACATTAACTGGTTGTATCAAGTTTCCCACCAGGGGCTTTTAAGCTTGTATTTTAAATCTGCGTAAGTTCCCCGTGCATAGAATTCCACGATAAACAAAACTTTTTTTGATACACGAAAAACTCCTTTAAGATCAACTGAAAACTGGTACCATCTTAGCTGTTTCCAAAAGTAATCAAAGAAGCCTGCTCTCTTTCACTGGACTGATGTTTACATCAATATTTCTAGGAGCTTCATCGGATATTTGAGACACAATCCATACAAGCGTCTAGAAGAAAATGAGCAACAGTACAGCCTATATCAACTGTGACAGCTGATACAGATCAATAAGCTTGCTCTTCAAACTAGCATCACTGCTGAATAAGCTTAATGCAAGCACTGCAACTTCCGAGAATAAAGAAAGAACATATTTCACACACAAGATGATGAAAAGGAGACACACAGCCAGCAAAAAAGCCTGTGACATCACCTCACAGGGCTCCTGTCAGAACATCCAAAAGCAGCTCGAGAGAAACACCCTAACTTGGCTGGAACTTACAGTCATCTTCCCAGGTAGAAGCATTCATTTTTAGAAATACACAGCGTCTGCATACAGATTTGCAATGCTGCATCACAAAACTCCCACAGAAGTTACCACAGAACACCCCAGGGATTGGCATGGCATAAAATAACAAACGGCACATGAAATCCAAAGAGGTGAAACCTGAAGAAATTTAGAACCCACGCCAGCACCTTGGTATGTGGCACATAAACAGAACTTCTCCTCCATGTTTAACAAAGTTCACATACAAACTGTGGCCTGAAGGGTTTTTTTGCAGGCCTTGGGAAGTCCCAACACAATTTTTGGTGGCATGAAAGAAGCAGAGGATAGCAGGTTGTATAATTTCATAACAGATCATCACATGGTAGAAATACATAACTGTTCTTTTAACTACATTCTGTACTTCTTTTCATGCAGAAGGATTTTCATACACCTCATTGACAAAAGTGCCAGTTCTCAGAAGGGCAAGAACTGGCACTTTTGTCAATCAAGTCAAGTCAATCAAGATTTGACTCCCTCTCTGAAGAACAAACCCTGCTCAGAAAACAACTATGCATTTCCCTTTCAAAAATTCAGCCTTACAATACCTGTTCTAGTACAAGACACCTTAGGAGCCCTCCTGTCAGAATCACTGCATCAGTGCAAATGCCACATCCAAGTCATCCATTATCATGCAAAACTTAGAACATGTACCAACACATATAGAGCATATAGAGGTATAACAATATTAAAGTCATAAGCATTACAGCAGAAATCTCCACCAGCATGCACAGAAATCTACACAGAGATGGAATTCAATCGACAGCTTTTTTGTCAGACTGGAAAACAATCCTTCTGGATGAGCATTTCTCAACCACTGATCCAGGGAGCAATGGTCGGCTGAGAGACATCAGAAACAGCCCATGGAACAGCTGCAAAGAAGGTTGGCTTGTGTTTTGGGCGGGAGGCGGAAAGGAGTGAATTGGTATTTTCAATAAACACTACTTCTCACAAGCAAGCAAGAAAGCAATCACCACACGCAAAAATAAGAGCAATAACTGAGCAATCAAACTTCAGCCTGATTGATATCTCTTTGCAACTAAAACCTCCTATAGCATTACCGCACAGTACAATCCTCAGATTGTATTCAATGAGATCAGATGTCTCTTTTGACTTAAAGAGATCAAGAAACATCCTTTCAGATGATAGTTGGCAGATAAATGGAACACGAGGATTTCTAGCAGACAAAGAAAGACGAGATAACCAGCATATATGCTTACAAAAGGAAATTAAAATCCACCAGAAGAAAAGAAACCTTGTCTCAGATACTGTAAAATGCACAGAAATGTTCAGGAAACCAAAGCTTCAGCACATAAAACTATTCTGACAATTAAGAATAAACTAATACAGCATATTGTAAGAACAGAATTTTTTAATATTACAGTTACAGAACATGAACCTGCTTTTGTACCCAGTAATAAAAGTAAAGCCATAAAGAGCATTAGGTAATCACAAATTCAACCCCTTAAGCATACTAAAAGCTCCAGCGTTTGACTGGACTTAATCACATCCCACTAACACTAGTAAATCAGAATCACCTCAGTACTATTGCAGCTATTTGACACTCATTTCAGGGAGCCCAGAAGGAGTTACACGGTGCTCATACTTACTTGAATCTTCCCATCTGAGAAGGTGCAACTTCCAAGCAGAATAGTACAGAAATCCCAGTACCAGAAAGAGGCAGAGGGCTAGCAGCAGGTTACGCATAAACACCAACAGTCCCATCTTCACATTAAATCTGCTCTTCTACATGACCTGAGAAAGAAAAACAGGTTGAGGCTGGAGCCACCTTCACCGACGGTCATCCTCCGAAAACACACAATCCCATACCCGCAATGACACACAGATCCAAAACCCTGCTCTTCGTGTGCTACCTCACCCGCATCAGTGAAATAATAACGACCACCCTCGGCAGCTGCGGGGTTTTCGTGTCACGAGGGCAAATGCCATTCCGGAGAGGCAGGAGGGCACTGCCACGCTGCACCGGGGCAGCGCCGCAGCTCCCCTTCTGCACTTATGCCTCACCATTAAATACCCTCCGGAACCGCCACTCACAGCGGCGCCCGGCGAGCATCGCTCTCCACCCAAGCGCAGGGCAGCCGGGACGCTCTACAGCCATCCCGCAGCGCCCTGGGGCGCCCGGGGTGCCTCAGGACAGCGGGGCCGGCGGGAGCCCGGGGGCCGCGCAGGTCCCGGCAGGAGCCCCAGGCACGCCGCGGAGAGGACGCTGCCGGGGGATCAGAGCCGCCTGGAGCCCAAATTGGAACGGGCACCGCTGGGCTGGCAGAGGGGCGCGGGCCGTGCACCCCGCCGCCTGTCCCCGCCCCGCCT
>JANRGW010024727.1:0-19113 GCA_024733675.1 Psilopsiagon aymara | reverse complement strand
CCCAGGGAAGCTGTGAATGCTCCATCCCTGGCAGTGTTCAAGGCCAGGTTGGACATAGCCTTGGGTGATATGGTTTATTGGGAGGTGTCCCTGCCCATGGCAGGGGGTTGGAACTAGATGATCTTGAGGTTGTTTCCAACCCTAACAGTTCTATGATTCTATGAACAGGCTGCCAAAAACCTGAATAATTTTTTTGCATAGGTCCTCCCTTCAGAAGATGTCAAGGAGTTCACTACATTGATCTTTCTTGTGTCAAATAAAGATGGAACAGTGTCAAGGAACAATTTTCCCAAGGAAGAGGTAAAAACCTCCAGGACTGTGTGAGAGCACCCAGGAATTGCAAAGACACTCTCTTAACGAGGATATTGGTTAAAGTCTCCAGCACTGATACGACTCAGATTGAAACTGCCACTGATTAAATGCACACAAGGAAGAGAATGGTAGCAAATTGGGGGTGATCTTAGAAAAGTTAATAAAACTTATATTAGATGAACTGAATGACAAGCTAGAAATAAAGTATCCAGATGACATGATATGTCAGAAAATGAATGATGCTTATGTAAGAGAAAATTTTGCATCTGTAGACCAGGAATCCTTTCAATACTTCAACAGAAAAACAGATAAGTAGAATTCATAGCCACAATTTACTTGGGTTTCAAGAGCCATTGATATCTATTGATGTATTGATGCAGTAAAGAATTATTAGTGATGAATCAGTGTGAATACATTTAAACAATTAAAAAGCTAAATTTAAATTAGTTTGTAATTTAGTAATAAGCCAGTAGGCTGTAGCCAAGTAGCCTGTAGCTGGCAAAAGCAACAGCTAACATAATATATGGTTGAGCCTTCCTCCCCCTCTCCTAAGGAAGAAGAGTAGTTGTTGCCATTGCTTTATCTAAGACTTCCTAAGCAAAACAGGAGACAAGAAAAGCCAAAAAGAGCCTCCTTGGTACAATAAAGAAAGGAATGCAACAGTTGAGGAAGGAAAAGTGACAGCTGAAGTAAGAGGCATTACCAGCTTCACACAAAGAACTGGTAGAAAATCATAAAAGGTGACCAGAACACAGAACTGTGAATTCTTTGAACTTGTGAATGCTTTGAACTCAAAGGAGTTGAATCTGCATGATCTCTGCTGTAGATCATCTCCAGATTCTCAAAGCTCACAGGACATCTGGCCAGCAGACTGCTGAGATTTTATTAACAGAGGCTACATATCACTGCTTTGCTCTGCATAGTTTCGTATGTCCCAGTAAAGCTTGTCTGTTAGAGGATGAACTTCTTTATCTCAGCTATTGACTGACCACTACTCACATTTGTCACTCTGGCAATGGATTTGGCATTTCTGGGTGGGCTTGAAGCTTAAGTGAACTGGGAGAGATAAGCTTCCAGGACTGAAGGATCACAGTTTCCCTCTGAATGTAAGGAAGGTGCAAGTTCTAAGATAACTTTGTTTTGAAATAGGAGCAGTTATCTCCTCTATTACTATAAAATCATTACTTATCATTACTATAAAAGAGATTGGAAATAAATGGAAGTTAGCAATTCATGCTTCAAGTATATATCCTTTTCTTCTGGTCACCTACAGTGTGGCAGGAGGCACACTTGTGGCATACCTGGTGATGTGTCTGTTGTCAAGAAAGGCTGATAATGGTCATGCATCAAACCCTGGGCTAACCAAATGTTCACTGCCTGAGCTGAGCTGATCAAAGCAGTGACAGTAGGAGGTCAGGATCTGTCTTTGTCATTGGCAACAGAAGAAGAAGAAGCAGTAAGAGAGGATGAGGGCTTCTTACCCACGCCAAAACTGAAACCCAAACTCTTTCTGGATAGCACTGTTGAAGTGACAAAGCCAAAAAAGAAGAGGGATGTTGGTTGATTTGTAGGTGGGCGAGATTACTATGGAGGGAGAATACCTCTCACGGGGTATGTAGTGGTGAGTGCAATTACTAGCAAAATGATCCAGGGAAAGTTGCTGTCACTTTATGCTCAGGCTGACAAGGTGGCAGCATTAAATGATCCACTGTGGATCAGGCTCTGCCAGGATGCTGTTTCAGATTGTATATTGAGAAACTGGCTCCTGATCTGGAGGGAAAGGGCATGCAGTCAGCAGAAAGTACACCTCCTTTAGTTTCAGCATGAAGGGCCTGAGTCTTTAAGACATGGCTTGATCCATCTTCTCAAGTAAGGATGACAGAGAGCTTAGAAAGACAGTATTGCAAGCACAAGATCTAGGCCTGTCTGATTCAGTGGAAGAAGGGGAAAGTCTGAGATGGAAAGTGGTAAATTGTCACAAGTGTATAGACTTACATAAAAACTGGACAGAATCTGAGCATGCACAAATCAGGTTGATAGCATGAGCTTATCCTCAGGGAAATTCAGGAATAAACAAAGCCTTGACAAGGTTACAGTGGTGCATCATGGCCTAACATAAGAGAAGATGTAGAGATGTGTGTAGGAATTGTATAACTTGCAGGACCAGCAGTCCACATAAAGAGTAATAGACTCACTAGAGGATGTCTGGATTATGGAGCAGGTTGTGAAATGGACCCTTCTTATCCTCAGCTTGTGATAGTTTCACCAAATGACAGGAGTATTTCCAACATACAGCAAGAGAGCTAGCACAGCTGCTGGGGTGCCGACAGGACAGATGTTTCTCTGACAGAAACTGGCTATGAGTTGGGCCTGTATGTCACAGGAAAAATGATGAATGATTGCATCTGGCAGTAGGGTTTGCGCAAAGGCTTTGCATTGCTGGACTTCCCCAGGGAGCACTGCTGAATGTTGAAGATGGCTCTGAAAGAAGTTGTAAAACAGCGAGGGAAAGCCTGACAAATGAATTTTCCAATAATCCTAATGCTGGAAGGAGGAACTGCTGCATCTCCTGGAATAGAAGAGGCTCGAGGATGCTCCATTTGCGATTAGGAGCGTGGCTGCCAAATAAATTACAACCATATGGCCCAACAGACAGATGGATTCGAGGCATGTTAAAGACAGTGTCAGCTACATACCACCAGGTAGCCAGCCATACATTAGAAGCAAATGTGCAAAAGATGGATAAAGTAGCATGCTTGTTGCACCTGGTAGAATGAAATATTGGAGATTGAGTAACAGAGTCAAAGTTAAAAAAACACATGCTGAGGCTTTGGAGGATGAGACCTCTGAGAAACGTCAAGTAGGCCAGTCCCACTAGCCAAAACTGAGAAGGGGAAGAAAGCTCAGAGAAAAACATTCTCTTTTTCAAATTTAAGTGCATGGGAAAAATACTAAAGCAGCTGAGGATCTGACTTCTAGTTTGCAGCCTGCCTGGGACTGAAAAAATTATAAACCTCACAGGATCTTTAGCCTTGTTTGAGTACAAGTACTTTCAGATTTGCGGTTTCCTTTGTTTACTGGTGGATGTATAGCACTGAGTATAGGATGCACCTGACTAAACTTACACACCTGTGAGAAGTTTAGTGGGAAAGAAAGTAGTTCCCAGTTGGAAAGGCACTCTGGCAAAGGAGTCAGAGTCCAGTGCATATTTAAATAAAAGACTGTTAGAGTGGCAGAGATTGGCCAAAGGTATGAAATACACATGAAAAGGTATTAGAAATAAAATATGTAAAAAGCTTAACCTTGTCCAATGTTCAACATTGTAACTCAGGCTACATGCACATCTTTTCTAACCTAGACACAGGATGGTTGACTTGGCTTCACAGCTGCCTCACGTGTGAAGTCTGGCTGATCTTACTTGCTGACCAAAACACTGGGAGAAGCATAATGTGGGTAATTCAGGTAAGACAGTAGCATGAATGCTGGAGACCTCACAATTAGCTGGGGGCTGTAATGTTGTACAAGATCTCTGAGTTCTCCTAACTGAACTATAGCCAAGCTATAGTACTGGAACAGTGGTTGGTAGGAGATGTGTTGTCTGTCTGGAAAATAACAAATGAAAAGATCATGTGTTACTGAAAATAATAGTAAGTAAAGAAGAAACTCCCTTGTTCTTGGTTGCATGCAGCACTTGCAGCAGATGCACTGAGATGGAAAGAGTCCTCCCCATTGAGATGAGAAGGACTGTGTTGAATTTAGCTAGGGAGAAAGAGTGGCAAGTACAGACTTCGTGGAAACTGTTCACTTTGTTCCAAGACCAAGTCCCCAGTTAAATGATTGCCTTAAGATCATTCATTTGAAGATCACTTTACAGAAGGGCAAGAAAACAGCATTAGCTTATGTATGAAAAGCATGTGTGTGTTTCAGAACAATGTGTGAATATGATTTAGTTAATGGCATTTCCAATCAAACCATGTTTACTGACTCCAATGGAGCTGTTATTAGATGATGCTTTTTTTTTTTCATATAAACCACCTGTGTTTTCTAGTTGATTACTTGTTAAATAGTGCGCCCAGTATCAAAATATAACCCCAAATGCGACTAATACAAAATTGTATCATGTAAATGAATTATTAGAGCATGCAAATTTTCAATAACTACTAGACATGCTATGAAAGAAGCCAGTAAGGCCTTGATAATTGCATATCACAGTGGCATATACTGGAATGAATTGAAAGAAGGAAGAATGTCACTGACGGCGTTTTCTTTGGATGGTCACTCACAGCTGCTGGAATCTTAAATGCATCATTGTAGGATGTCATTGTGGTCCTGCTAACAGTGCTAATAATGTGTCTACTGAAGTAAAATGGGTCATTAATGACAGATGCAAGTGAAACACCAATGGCTAGTAAGACTTGCCTGGCACAGACATGTGCTGTGGCAGATTTCAGTGTTGATAATTGTCTTGTTCATTACAAGAGAGCCTTCAAGGAAGGTGGGACAAACAGGTGGTACCTGACATGGGGTACAATCAGCATAGTAAATTTTTCTTAAGCATTTTTATCTTACAAAGTCAAAAGCAAGTGCTGGCATATGCTGTTATGTGACACAGGGAACAGGAAATCTGGGATAAATGTCCTTAGAAAGATAAAGTGATGTAACAGCTAAGAGAGTAAAAGCAATAGCTAAAGTGAGCCCCAAGGAGTGAACTGGGAAGAAGGTTAAAAAGTGTCCAGAAGAAAGAAGCTGTAAACACTTTGGACTAAAGGAGCTGAATCCATGTGGGTCCCTGCAGGTGAACACTGCCAGGCCCTCAAGACTCCTAGGATGTTTGCATAAGAGATTGGTAGTCTGCTATGAAACAGTGCTTGGCTTTGTAGAGTTGCGGATGCATCCTGTGAAGTTAATCTGTCTGTGTCTCAGGTGTGAATCCACTATGTGGATTTACTACTTAAGCAGGTTTAAGAGCAGCATCATCCTTTGTTGCTAAAGTGGGAAAATACAAAGCCAAAACAGAGTAAGTCACATCAGAACCTGTGCGGCATCAGCTGTACTAGGTTTTGTGATATAAAGAGGATATTGAAAGTGGCATGAGTTTTCAGCACAGAATACATTCATTTCAATTGCCATACTGGGAATAGACAGTTTATACTGATAAAGTACTTGTTACCTCATTGGATGTACAAATTAATTATTGCATTTTCTGGTATTTAATTGCTTTCTGTCTGCTATGAGTTTTACAGTCTCTGATTTGCTGAAGAGCAAATGTCCCTTCTCAAATACATTTGTTATTATATCCATTACTATGTTGTTTTCTCTTTCTTTAACTCATTAACTTTCTGTTTTGCCTTTTGAACCAGTTTCTTCTTGGGTTCCAGCATGGGTTTTCTGTAAGTTTCTCTCTGAAAGGTAATTTAGGGCTTTCAGAGTGGAAGTTCAGTGTCATTGCTTAAACACCTTGTTATAAAATAAAAAAAATGACTGATACGCTAACCTTTTTTGGTTTTTTTTTCCCCAATTGGGTTATTAAACAAGTCTTTTGGGGGTTATGTAAGTTCAGAGATTCTTGAACATCTGCCAGAACTGTGGTACACTCCCAGTGGGTATATATAACTCTTTAATGCCTAGGATGCAGCTGGATATGTTGGGTTTACACATACCCAGAGTGTATTACACATTGTCTGCTCTAAAACTGATTTGCTCTTTTGCCATCGCTTTTACTAGATTGTTGCATGATAAAGAGCCTGGTGCCAACAATCTTAGCAACAATACCCCAGCTAGATCTGCTTTAGATGAAAGTGCACCTGCTAGAAGCATTTCCCAGGATATGCAATCGTTTAGTCTGCAAATTCAAATAATGCTTATTCTCTTGATTAAATTACACATAGCAGTCAAGTCAGATGCATAAAGAAAACTTGGTAGATATGCCAAAAAATGAATAAATTGGAGCCTCTCCCCACTGATACAGATTTTACAGCCCTGGAGCTCCATGAATTCCAGTGGAGTTATTTCAAATTTATACCATTTAAGCATGAAAAGGCTCGGAATTATGTGTAAGAATTTTCTGTTATTCTGTGGGAAAATTTTTACAAAGGTGAATTCTTCTTCAATTTGATTGTATCATGAGCAGTACTAATGGGTGTGTGGTTTCTGTGCCTGTCCTGAACCCTAGTTTTCCAATTTTGGGGCTGGATAACCCTGAACTCTTTCAAAGCTCACCAAGTGAAAGGCTGTCTGGATTTCAGGGGGATTTTATTGCCTTTAATGGATGTTGAATTTTCCTGCTGACTTCACTGACTAACAAGACAAGGTGCCAAGTCACCAAATCTAGTCTACCTTTTGTAAGAGCTTTTGCTGAGTAGTAACTTAGGCCATGAATGTAGCATTCAAAGCCTAAATGCTTCTTTCTGTAAACTGGTGTAAATCAAATATTATTCCTCAGAAATCACCCTCTTGAAGAGCCTGTTTACTTCCACTGAATATAATAAGAGTTAACTTGAACTTAGGTGGTGAAAGTACTCACCATGTTAAAATTGACTGGGGGAGTAGGTGCCTTAGAGAATTAAGGAGATCAGGGAACTTTGCAGATGTGTTCAAATCCAGATTTTGGATTACTGAAAGTTAGTCTTGTCACATAGCCATGAAACATTAGATCATCTTATACCATTTCCTGCACAGGCTTATGCTAACCAGAGTTGTCTAATTAGGACTCCTGCTGGGATGGCCAGGAGAAAGGAAGGGCTGGATGGCAGAATGACTAGTTTAGCTTTTCAAGCCTTTTTGCCATAATGATGTCCATGACTAAAAGTATATTTGTAGACTACTACGGGTAACACTGCTCTGCCTTTCCCCACACTGTAGAGGAAGGCTGTGCCCTCTCACAGGGCAGTCCTTTTCTGTCTGAATTTGATGGTTTTGCTTTCCATCTGAAAGCCAGTTTTATGCTGTGTGCACCGCAGGTGATAATAGGTCTTAAGTTATCTAATGGCCTAATTAGGAATTTTAAATTCAGAGATTATCCCAATTCAAACTTCAGAAAATTTTAGCATTTCACTTTTCAAACCATTACAGAGTCTTCAAAAGTTTCTGCCTGCTTTATTACATTATGAGCAAAACTTCAGTGTGAGGATGAAGAAATAGTAAGTTTTCAGAAGTTCTGAACATGGTTTTTGAATAAAAAAGAATATAACAGTGTTTTTTCTTCCCATGATGATAAAGAACTAATTAAAACAAATGAATTAACAGTTTTACTCAGTAATTTTAACTAAGTGTAGTGGCTTGCTGTGATACCCAGCAGTGCCTGTGCTCTAGAGACAGGCAGCCCCTTCTGTTGAGGTATTGGACCAGTCAGGCTTTTAATTAGTCTTACTCTGGGTTCTTCCTTGCTCCTAATGCCTGCTTGAGTAAAACACAACTGTTAAATTTTTATCTTCAAGCAAACATAATGAAAAGTAGTTAGTCCAGTGGTTACTACTGCATGGCTCAGGCACTCCTGATCATATTTGACTCCTAATCGTGTTTTGTTATCTCTGGTTTGCAGAACTGAGTTGAATGGTAAAAACAATGGACACTGTCACAGTCTGTGAAAAGTTTTGAGAGGTGGCTGTGCTCTGTAGATCCCAACCTTAGTGAGTGATTTCTCCTTTCAGCTATCCTCTGTGGCCCATTGATGGACTACCTGTGCTGCCAGAGGAGAGCTTGGGGTGGTTTCCCTCACCAGTGTCTAGACACCTTGCTTTATCCCAGCAGCAGAGGAAGTGGCCCTCACCTGAGGTGATGTTAGTGTCAGATGTTAGTGAGGTGTAGGATCAGCACACCCAATCTCAGGCAAACCTCCCTCTTCTCCCAGAGGAGGATGATGGGGGGCTGTGGCTGAGGAGGCTGTGCTATTCTGTTGTTGCCCTTAAAAAGCAGATGTTCTTAGGTCTGGTTTTAGACCAGCAAATAGAAAATCTGAGCGGCCCTAAGTGTCTTTAACAGAACCGGAACTGAGAGTAGGGAAGAAGTAGATCTAAAGCTGTGGGGTCAAAACAGATTTCTGTGCAGCAGCTTTTCCTTAGCTGTGCCTAGCAGATCCTGGGCACAGCTTGGAGTATGAAAGTCTATAAACATGTTAATGCTGGTAATATTGCCTATTCTTTTGGCACTTAGCTTCCCACTTGGAGGAAAGCCAGCTCCTCTCTTGATTTTTATTGTGTTGTAGATTATCCTAAGATGCTGCGTACACAGGTCAGGCTTTGTGATTTGTTTTAAAGTGGTGCAAATAAGAGTATATCTATTAAATTATTTCAACATAGGAAGTAAGAATCTGAACCCTTACTGCTCTTGCTGAATCAGTAAACTGACATTAATAAATGGTGCCACTCTGTACAGGAACCCAGGAAAAACGTAAAGGTACTTTCATGACATTAAGTATGAGTGAATTCAATATAATTTTAAACTTGCAGTCTTTCAGGTTACAGTGTGGAAGAAAACAGGTGTTAAAAGGTTTTTTATTGTAATTCTGAATCTGGGGACTTGAAACCATTTTGGGGTGACTACGTTTTGCTGTGAAAATGGAGATATCAATTGCAGATTGATTTTTGAAAAACCAGCTTAGCAACTGCCCAAAGGTTATGTATCTGCAAAAGTTATAAAGAATACATCATCTATAGGAGGCCAGAAGTGAAGCATTACAAAGGTGAAAAAGAAGATGAGTAAATCAGGGATAAAAAAGGGTATAGTTTGATTGAAAAATAAGTGTTGAGCAGTCTAGGCGTCTGCACAGTGCAGAGGAGACTGATGTATTGTAAGCTATTGTACATATTGTGAAATATTTGATATTACAAAGGTTACTGCCATATAATTTTTTTCTGTGAGTACGGTTAGTAAGATTCACAGCTGGATTGGAAAAAAAAGTAGGTGAGCTCAGAGGGACACATATACGATGATGATAGGCTGAAAATTATCTTGGTAAGGAAAAAACTGCAAAGAGACAGCTCACTGAGTGGCACGGTATTGCGGGAGATACTAATAATTGCAAAGATGCCAGTGACCAAAGTTAAAAGAATGAAGCAAAACACAGTATAACTTTTTGGCAAAAACTACAGAGCCATCAATCCAGATCTAACACTGGGAGATTTCAGCATTGTAGATGAGAACAAGTGCTTATTAACATATCCTGCCTTTCACTGGTGGGAGCAATGTAGAATTCACTCATTTCTTGTCACCTGACCCCAAACACCGTGCAGGCAACTGCAGTGAATTTTGTTATTACCTGTTGTAGTTTGTACAGGGATTAGATGGTGGCTATGGTGCACATGAGCCCTGGTAATAGTCGAATGTAAAAGAGAGGTGACAAGGGCAAGCAATGTGGTACTATGATATAAACAACTATTTTTTCCATCTTAAAATAAAGGTGATATGAGTATGATTGATTTGACTAGTCCTGTTATCTCAGTATTCTTGTATGATTTAACTTAAAGAGCAGAAAAGGAAGCAGAAACTGAATAGAAAGAGAAAAAAAAATAAATAAAGGGTAGGGAGCATGAACAATTCAAGATATGGGTCTAGCATTTTACTGAAAAATGAAGCAAATTAAATGTCAGTCTGGCTTTCTGAAAGGCTTCAGAGGCTTCCAGAAGTTACAGAAAGGTAGGGTTTTGATTGGGGTAATGAGATTCATTATGGCGTGGTTGTTGGGAAGCATTGCTGACTTTGCTTAAGCGCAGTATGTGTAGAGAGGATGTATACAACAGCTTAAAAAGATCAGTATTCAAGCAGCAAAATAGAAAGGGTATTTGGCTATCAAAATTTTTTAGGATTGTCCAGCTTTTCAACTGCTACCTGTGACTAAAAGGAATGCACGTAGAAAAGATATCTGGCAGCCAGTTTTATAGAGATGCCATACTCTTGTTAGCGAGAACACTGAAACTACAAGCCTCTGCTTGGAATGTGAAATACTTTTGGAATGACAGAGTTGTGTTTTATTAAGACATTATTGAGAAGGTGGAGTTACTGTGGCTGAGGGTTAGGAAGAGGAAAAACAAAACAAAGACAAGGGAAGGAAAGGTGGTAATTCTATGTCCATGTGGTTGAATGAAATCACAGTAGGGTGCTGTTTAAATAAGACAAATCCCCCCATAGCTCACATTCTAATCTTTGCTTATTTCAGAATTCTGTAACAAAACCCAGGATTTGGTCTCCACTTGGAGCTACCATTTTTCATTTGAGCCCATAGACAAGCAGACAAAAGAATTGAACTTACTAACTCAGTTGTCCGAAGCAGAGTGCAACTGCAGCAACCAATTTAAATGCAGAAAAAAAAGGGAAATTTGTTATGCAGGAACATAATTTATATTTATTTATTTGTTACAAATAGCTTGTTTATGAACAGGTGTCATTATCAAAAACCACTAAGAGAATTAGGAGGTTTTGAATCTGTTTTTGTACACAAATCTGTCTCTTTGGCTATCACCATGCTTTACGATAGTCTAGACACCACAGAATTGACTCCCAGAATGTTAGATGAGACAGTATGAAACATGGAGACAGAAAAGGCAAATGCTTTTACACCCTATTATTCTTTAGCAGTTGGAGGGGAAAAATTTTTTCTGTTTGAACAGTGTTTACTACTTAAACCTCCTTCCGTGCCTATTCTAGGAAAGATGCATCATTTTGGATGGAAAACACCCATGGACTGGACCTGAGTCACAGGCTGCTAGTTGGACTTTGGGTACTGGACTGTTGAGAATGGCAAGTGATGTGAAGAATGTAGATAAATTCAGGAGAATTCTTGGTGGGACAGATGTAAGTTAAATCTCATGCATGATGGTGTAATTGTGGAGAACAAGTAAGGAGTGTGATGCATTGTGAAGGTACCTGGCATTCTTGTGATAGAAAGGCAGTATCTTCTGAAATATTGTCACTTAGATTAGCTGTTTATTAGGTGTGGTGTGTGCAGCCTGAGAAATACACCAGAAGAATTACTTTTCTACTTCGTAAGCTCATTCTCTTGTTGTTTCCTAACCTGTTGTCATCACTACAGGCTCCAGCCCAGACCTCTCATTAGTCACAGTTGGATAGCTTTGTAGTTCACATCAGGGGAGGAAGCCAGGGTTTTAGTTCCCAGTGATCTCCTCTGGTTCTTAAATATTTTTGTTCATTTTGTGTGGAAAGCCAAAATTATTTTTCTGGTTCTCTTTGGTCCTTCTTAATTCTGGTGGACTGCAGATAACATCGGTGATGGTGCTTGCGTCTAAATGGGCAAAGAAGCTTCAACAATTGTGCTGCTCAAATTTCTTTTGTAAACAAAAGGTGAAAAATACATGTTTGCCAAACAAACAAGTATAAAAATGCTAAAATCTTGCAGTGATGAGAAAAGGTAACACATAGAACTAGGTACGTTCTGTTCTCAGCTGCTCTGGAAGTCCTGGATGGTGAAACTCACTTCAGGTTGCTCTAATTTTTCCTTATTGCAAGGAAGAACAAAATCTATCATGATTTTTAAATCACTTGACTTCCTTATGGTACAAAAATTTGAGGAGAAGTCTTAGAAAATCCTGAATGTGCAGAATTCTGCATGCTCAGCTGCTGCTTAGAGCATGATAGGTGTAGATTAGTGCATCTAATAATATTGGGATCTTGCTGTTGGTTGAACTGAATACTATTGAAAAGATGTTATCAAAATATCTTGTACTGCTGAGCTCAGATGTACTTAGTGTTTCAAAGCTACAGTATTATTGCAAGACCCTTTTTAAATAAAGCTGGGATATAAACAGAAAATATCTATTTTTCTTGAACAATCTGCATTTTTAATATCAAATCTGTAACTTTCTTAAAATATATTTCCAAAGCCAATGGTAAGGTGAGGATATTCTCTGTTATAAGAGGTCAGATCTTTCAGTTGCGTAGTCGTTCCTCCAAAAACTTCTGAAAAAAAAAGTTTCACAGTGAAAAAGTTTCATAGTAAGCTCAATCAAGAGGCTTTTCTATTGAAATCTAATACTTTCTGTCACATCTTTTGCCTGAAGACTGAGAACATGGCTAGCCATACCCAGAGGCAGGGCAGCAGAAGACACGTACAGTGACTGTAAGTGGAAGTGAATGACTGGTGATTGCCCTGCACAGGATGGGAAGGAGGGCTCAGCTCGCAGGACTCTTGTTGTTCCCTGAAGATGTCCTTTGTGACCCCTCTCTTTTTATCTCCCTTTTCCTGGGGCAGGAGGCCCCAGCAGGCAGGAGCAAGGGCAGGGGAACATGGCAGAACCAAAGGCATGGGCTGACTGGGGACAGAGCAAAAGGCTTGTCTTGCATCTCCTCTTGAAGTGGGGGTGCTTTTGGATGCGCCCTTGTGCATGCTGAGGAGGAAAGAAATGCTGTCACATGAGGACAAGGATGCTAGAGAGCAGTTCTGTGGTCTGTGGATTCTCTGCACAAACAACGACAATTTATCTGCTCTCCAGTCATTTATTTATTGAGCAGAGAAGAGAACTGAGCACTTGCAAGACAGCAAAGTCAAGAAATTAATAGGATGCTCAGAGAATGTTAATGTCATGTGGAACTATTCCTTATTTAGTTACCAGATGAAAAGTGGCTCAATCAATTAAACAGCCATCAAAGCATCCAGTGCCTGGCTGGCCTCAGTGAAAGTACTCCATGTGAAATCCAGTTTTGAGTGTATCTCCCATTAAGATAATTTACTCAGTTTGAGCAGACTCCTGTTGTCCCTCTCAAGAATCAGACTAATAATGAAATACCACCAAAGACTTCTATACCCAGGTATCATCTGATCAGTTCAGTTTTTGGACTTTCTAATAATTCTGGGAGATGCCTAGATCTTAATGCTATCCATTTATTCCAGAAAGGTGAGATGGGGATTTTCAGGAGAACATCAAGTGTATATGCTAGTGAGGGAGATGGATAGTTCATTGCATAGATGTCCATGTGATGCAGTGAACTTCTCAAATTGGTGGAATCAAATGACACCTAGCACTGTAAGGTGCAAATGGGCATTTTTCCCTGTACATGGTTATTTAAATGGGATTTTTTTTAGGTCAAACCACTAGACTCTACGAGTGCAGGCTGAACAGGGGCTGTGTGGTGCAGGCAGCAGCTGCAGCTGTACTGCTGCCATTGCTCAGCCTTTCACCTTGCACGTGATTACCATAATTGTAATGTAAAATAGATAATAACAATTTCTTCCCTCTCTCTTTCTTTCCCTATAAAATACTGAGTGGCAAAGCAGTGTCTGAAGAACAGACATTTTTGTGGTTGAGGTGGAAGAAAGGAAAGTGAGACTGAGGACAATGCTGGTGAAGGGGCATTATCCTTATTTCACCTTGGTGTTAACAAAAGCCTTAACAAGCCTGCAGTCTGCATGCATAAAACATGCCAGCAAGTATGTGGCTGTCCCATGCACACCTGCTGCTGCAGCTGGGCAAGAAGGCAGGAACCGATGGAGCTGTGGATATAACCCCTGCAGCATTTTCCATTGCCATGGCTTGGGCCATTGTCCTCAGCAGCATCAGTGTGGCTGGGGGAGAAAGCCCTGGGAATGGTTGTGTGGTTTAACCACAGTAGGCAGCAAAGCATTGCACAGCTGCTTACTCACTTGCCCACCCATTGGGATTCAGGGGAGAACTGGAAGGCTAAAAGTAAAAAACACATATGGATTGAGATAAAACCAGTTTCATTAAAAAAAAAAAAAGGAAAAAAAGGAAGAAAAGAAAAAGAAAAAAAGGAAAAATAAAAATTAAAATAAAAGGGAAGGGAAGGGAAGGGAAGGGAAGGAAAGGAAAGGAAAGGAAAGGAAAGGAAGGAAAGGAAAGGAAAGGAAAGGAAAGGAAAGGAAAGGAAAGGAAAGGAAAGGAAAGGAAAGGAAAGGAAAGGAAAGGTAGGAAAGGAAAAAAAGGAAAAACAAGAGAGGGAAAAAAATCCCAAGAAAAATAATTGACACAAAAGAAAAGTTTCTCACTGCCAACTGAGTGGTTCCCTGAGCAACAGCAGCCCCTGTGAAACTCCACCGCCTCAGTTTTATTGCTGAGCTTGATGTGATGGGGAATGGGATATTGCTGTGGTCAGTTGGGATCAGTTGTTCAGGCTGTGTCTTCTTTCAGGTTCTTGTGCACCCCCAGCTTGCTCACTGTTGGGGTGAGAAGCAGAAAAGCCCTTGGTGCTGTGTAAACACTGCTCAGCAACAGCAAAAACACCCTTGTGCTGTCAACACTACTTTCATCATAAATCCAGAACACAGCTCCACACCAACCACAATGAAGAAAATTAACTCTTCCCCAGTCAAAACCAGTTCAAATATTTAGGGATACTGAACCACTACATAGGCTCCCATTAGTGTTCCAGTGTTTGAGGAACGGGTTTTAATCACTGGTGCTCTTGTTGTGTATGAGAAGGAATGACTCAGTGCTTGCTCTGATGCTGGTCCTGATCCTTCAGCCAGTGCTCGTGTGATTCTTCCCCCCAAGCTGGTGAAATCTGTTGATGTATAGAGGCAGGGGGAGGGGAGCCAATGTAATTAGGGGAAAAAGAAAAAAAAGCTGAAGGAGAACTAATTACTGCAGTCATTTTTTTTTGGCTTTGTTAATGAGGAAATGGAATTGGGAAGCAGAGATACTGTATATGAAATACTTTGACAGTTTAAAAACTGTTAGCTGCATCTAGTGAGACTGCTTAATTTTTAGTGCTAATAGCAGAGCCATTCCCAGAACAACGGTTCTCTGAGCTGCAGTGGTGCTCTGGGGATGACACTGCTATTTGTAATGATATTATTCCTCTTCTTCTTTTCTTTCCTTTTTGTTTAAAGGCTTATCGCTCCCTGATTCTTGTGGTACTTGCTGCGTGTGATGAGAACAAGGGAGGTTTGAGCATTTGGAGTGGCTCCTGTGTGTCTCAACACATCTTCTCAAGCTCTCCCAAGGATCACAGGAGCAAGCAGCTGCCTTCTTCATCCCCCCTTGTGTGGGTACTTCAGCAGTTGCCAACATTCACCCAGCTTCGAAGGCAGGTGAAGGGCAGATCGCTGATGACTCTTCATGCGATGAAAAGCACCTAACAAAGAAATGTGTGTAAATGACTGTTCTTTGCTAGGATGCTACACGATCTTCAGTACAGTATTTGATAACATCAGGTGAAAGTAACACACCTGAAAAGGGAAACACACCGCTTTGTAGCACTGACCTTTTTTCTGTAAGACAGGTTTTTGTAGCAACTTGGTTAAAGAAAACCATGCATCTGCTTCTTACCCCGAAACAAAAATTAAAAGTCAGGACAGTTGTTACATTTTTCTTTTATCTTTATACTTTGTTATCAAAATATTGTTTTACAATATGGTATCCACTTACATTTTTTTAATGCAGGCATCTTGGCATGGCATTTGTAAGCATTGCGTGGAAATGGCAAGCTCACATTGAGGGCAAATGGGGTTTCAGCTGTATAGGATCAAGCCCACTCAGGTGTTGTGTAGATTTGCCGATGTACATGACATTCACATGCATTTGTTCATGTGTTCAACCACTCCCTTTTTTGGTATGAAAATCAATTATTTCTTAAGCACATATTTTATCTTCTCTCATAAATCTGCAGCTGTTGAAATCCAGGCTGCATCCTAATGCATTTCCTCATTTTTTTACTCTGGAATGGAGGTTGTGTTATGTAGACTAATATGTGTATAAGCATCCACAGAAGAAAACAACACAGAATTTTCTCACATTTCCTTGCTGCAATTGGGTATCTACCACAAAAGGTGCAGTACCGAAGAGTTTCCGTTATAAATGTGAACATTTGAATCTGCTCCACAGTTGGCCAAGTTCAGAACTGTCATGAACTCAGATTTGTTTGTTAGGTTTGAGAAGAAGATGATTTTCTCCTTTTCTAGGGAGAAGTAGATTTTCTTTTAGTATAAAAATATGCAGTAGCACAAATATCTCCTGAGCTGTGCTTTCTGCAACAGATCTGAATCTGACCTACTGTGCAAACACGAGTTTCACAAATTGGGACTGAAAGGGAAATCCTGGATTACTGTGCTCAGTTCTTTGTTCTCAGGTGGAAAAAAAGGTTATAAAATTTCTTTATTGAGCTCCAATTTACCCCAATTATGTATTTATTATTTTTTTACCCACTGCAATATTAGAAGGCTGTTCAGAAACCTACTCTTCCAAAGGTTTAAAATGTTCTAAATCCAATCTTACATATTCAGGAACAATTTACACCCATTTGTTCTCATGCCACCATTTTCCTTTAGCTTAAATAGCTCTTTTTCCTCCATGTGTTTACCTCCCCCCCCCCACGTATTTATAGGCTGCAATCATAACCTTCATTGTTTATCACATCTCTATTTACTATTTTAATTAGAAATAGCAGCCCTGATTTCTTCCTTTTTTCTTTTCTTTATAGAATAAAAGATTGATTATCAGATATTTGATGCCAACAATTTTCTTGCCTCTTTTTGGTGTTAATTTTAAATAGCATCAATTTAGTTAACTTACTGCTCATATGGAAAAAGAATGTTATGCCTAATTGGCTGCATTTTTGTAGCTACACAAAGGGGACATTGCATAAAGGCAAAGCAATTGGTTTCACTGTCAAAACAAATTAGAAAGTGTATTTTTGGTTCTTATTAGGGTAACAAAAACACTTGATTCCTCTTCAAGCTGTATAATCATTTGACCTATTTATGACCTCAGGTGCACTTGGTTCACCTCCAAAGACCAAATGAAGTGATAACTGTAGCTAGTCAATAATCCAGGATTTAGCTGGCCCAGGAGACACTAGTATTAGTGTCCTATGGGTGATGTCTAAATTAGATGGCAGTCAGGTATGTGTACACTAGAGTGGTCATTAGAGTGGGCAGATGTGCTCAACTAATGGCTTACAGTGGGGATTGCTGCAAGGGGAATTTCTTGAGAAAAAAGTGAGTTAATATGAGACAATAGGCTATGCAAAAGGGTGCTTTACTGTGAGCTGTGATGAATGTTTTCAACATACAGACTTGTTACAGTTACTTGATGGACAAAATATGTGAATTGTTAATTTAACATGAAAGATGAAACTAATCTGCGTGCATAAACAGTAGCCAGTAATATCGTTCTAAGATTTTCATTCTAAATATGTAAAACTGGACTAAACCAGGAATGCACAATAGAATAAAGCTCTACATGTGTAAGCAAAAAATGTCTATGATCTCATTACAGCATTGAGAGCTAACCAGCATTACTCCCAGATCACAAAGAAAACTAAGTGCACAAGTGACCTATGTACTAACATCTATGCAAATCACAGGCAGATGCAGAGATTTATGCACACTTTACACACCCCTGAGGAAATACTCATTTTATATCACTGATGGAGCAGATGTATTTTCCTCTTTGAAATGTGCATAGAATCTAATCAGAACAAAGTGTTTAATGTATTCAAAACAAGCACACACCATTCCTTAACTTTACTAGTAAAGTGGAATAGAAAGCAATGTCATATCTGAACTAATTAGGGGTCTTATTGTATGCCATGACTATACATTTGCATGAGTGCATTAGCAGAATCTTGTGCCATTCTAACTGCACTGCACATTCTTACCCAAGCA
The DNA here is from genome assembly GCA_024733675.1 of Psilopsiagon aymara. NCBI lineage: Eukaryota > Metazoa > Chordata > Aves > Psittaciformes > Psittacidae > Psilopsiagon > Psilopsiagon aymara. Next base: position 1,229 of record JANRGW010024727.1, on the reverse strand, counting down.
AAAATAACTTTTATTCTGATCATAGTTGGCAGTGTGATCAAAAAGCTGCCAATGTGGGATATCATCCCTGGAAAATTCTGATGTAAATTTCCAGTATTTTCTCCTGCCTCTCTCAACCCCTTTAACTTTGCAGATATACGGAAGAAATATAAGTGAAAAGGCTCTGGGCAAAACTCAGTCCCAAACAGAGCCTTCTAGAGCAATCAGTCAAGTCCTGCATCTGTTTATTTTGCAATAGGAAGGTATTATGCTGCAAAATTTGTACTTGTAGGCTCTTAACTATATTGATGTCATACCATCATAATAAAAGAACATAGTGCAGTTAATGTCTGTGTAATCCTAAGCAGTATAAAATGCGATGTATATTTGAAGCATTAAGGTATTTGAACGTATCTTGTGCCATGGTCATGGACAATTATGTAAGGATCCGTGAATAAAACATGATTAGTGCATAAACAGAGTAGAAACATAAGAAAAAAGGAAAAAAAATGTGCAATAATGAATCAAGAAGGAAATTAATCCTTTAATCTTTTTCTGACTTTCGTTCATAGCAGAATTACTTATAGTAATGTCCAGAGAAATACATAATTTACAACCTATCCACTGCAAAGATTTTAATCCTCATTTTTTTTTATGAGCCCTACAGATGGAGAAATTATTGTTAGCCTTTCTAAGCCTTTGATACTTCAGTAAGGAGATCCAAAAAAGGGTGCATTAGAGTCCATAGATTTAAACGCAGGATTAGCAAGATGTTAGTGTTGAATTCAGGACAATGAAAGCCAGTCTCACAAAGCAAACAAATCATTCATTCCACTTCTGGCGTCAGGTGGCAATAACATTGCAAGGAAGACTTGTTCCAAGGAACTTGTAGCTTACGTAGTGATACGTAGTGATTACGCAGATATTTGTCAGTCTAATGAAAGCCTAGGAGAAGGGAAGATATAATTTGGAAATGATTAAGGTAGCTGAGTTATCAAGGGGTTAAATATAATGCAATCATTTCAATGTGCCAGATAATATGGCAGCCAGTTTTGAGATGTGATGTTTCAATGTGTCGTGGTTTAAGCCATAAATCAGCCATGCAGTTTGTTCACTCACTTCCCCCTTTTTCTTCCCTCGGCTCCTGGAAGGATGGGAAGGAGATTCGAAAGGATGCAACTCCCACAGGTTGAGATAAGAACACTTTAGTAACTAAGGTATAACACAAACCACTACTGCTACCACCAATA
>JANRGW010024726.1:1627-21306 GCA_024733675.1 Psilopsiagon aymara | reverse complement strand
GGGGGGGGGGGGGGGAACACCAACAAAAAAACAAGGAATCCTGATTCCCAGACTCCACTCCAAGGTAAGTTTGTAGTTTTTATGCTGGACTCTTTTTACATTGGAACAGTGATCTTCAGTACTGCTGAAGACAAATCAGGAGAACCTGTAACAAGCTGCCTATCCATCCCTACCTACTGAAAGGCAGCCATATTTAAAACTGAAAATCAAAAGCATAGATTAAGGTTGCTTTTAAATCAAATCTTCTGCAAGTTCACCTGCAAACTTTCTACAAAGCCCAAATGGGCTACCTGGGACTAGTCAAGTAAATTTGGGTTAAGAACTTAAAACCCAAGACATTCTGGGTCACCAGCTACAGAAAAGTGATGACCACCAGGACAGAAAGAACTGCAATTGGTCAAAAAATTTCAAATTCTTTTCACAGCCTGATGTCAAAAGTACCAATGAAGACAAAGTGAATAGCACAGAAGCAGCACCAGCATTATTAAAAACAAAAAAAGCTCGCCATATTCCAGTTTGCCTGCACCATGTTTCTGCTGAATTTCTTAGAAAAGACACTGGCATAGTTTCTCTGGCTAAAGAGATCAAAATGTCTGCTTTTTGGCTTCCTAACAGCCGGTGTTAGGTAACCCTTAGACCGCTGAATTAGTCCTAAAGAAGTTGAGCTATAACATGAAAAGAATTTACAGTAGGGAAGAACAGGACTTAGTCTTCCTACAATACCACCATTCCATATGGTAATATGGCTGTATCCCAGAAAAAGATAAAAGTTCTTGCCTGCTTTTTCTGAAAGCATAAAAGCCTATCTAAGTATTAGTCTTAATAATTAAAATACAGCTTAGATAAAAACTGCTAAGGATAAGAGTCCTGCTCGTTCCCCAGATGGAACAGAAGGATAGCAGCACAGCAGCAGAAGAGACAAACTAGAAGAGCCAAAAACACATTATCAGCCAAGATGACCTGCCAAGAACTTCATGAGGTAGCACCTACATACCTCTTCATTTCAACAGTAGCCAGTGTGCAGACTTGATTCCAAATCTTCTGACTAATAAAATATTAGTGGGTTTAATTCAGTAATTTTGTGCTTACTACACAGGCATTAAATGAAATATTAAAAAAAAAACACAAAAATTTTAAGTGTGATGTTATCAGGCAACCTGTGCAAAAAGGAAAGCAACCTGTTCATTTTGAGTCTAAAAAGTATTTCACACAGGATCCATTTTAACCTATGCCACAGTATTACTAATTTTAAAACATGCTCCTTTAACAATTCTAAAGAAAAGAAGATTGACCTCAAAATACATAGTAAGTTTATACTTGTAGAAACATCAATAACTCATTTTACATGCCTTACCTGCCACCTTAGTTCGGATTTGCATATTTTCTTGTAAAGCTGCCAATGGTTCTAAGTATTCAGGTGCTTTTCCAGCTATGACCTCTTGTAGCTTTGCATCCACTTGGCTTAATCTTTCTTTGTAAAGCCTTAAAATAATACAAATAAACAAAAAAACAAAACAAAACAAAGTGTTTATTTCATTCAAAAGCAAACAGGCTCAAAGAAATATTCCACCTCTAAGGAAGAAGGAAAGAAAAACAAAATCACACAACTGTTAACAGGATCAAGATGGAGTAGGAGGTGAATCAACATGGAAGAAGGCAGGAAAGGGTGCTATAATACATGAGAACGATAAGGCTTACATCATGGGAGCGAAAGATAGACATTTGGCGGACAGAAACACTCATTTGCTTTCATGTTCACATATCTGTACCCACCCTATAATAAACCAAGAGAAAAGAGGCAGGCTGTTACTGAAGCAACCCTCATTTCACCTCCCTTGAAAATTCACATATTGAACATTATCACAAATATCACAGGATAACTTATAGCTTACATCTTCCATTCCTGCCAAAGGAAGTGTATTTAAAATATTTACTGTTAAACAATGAAGAAATCTGCTTGCATTTTAAAGAATTTAATGTAATATCAATTACAAGTATTTCAATCACGATAAAACTCTGGCCTTCGTAACCAGCAAGTTACCAGCTGCAAACAGTGTAACACAACATAGTGTTGAACAGTAGAGTCATCAACATAACCAGCTTTCCCTGTTCTCATTTTTAACCTTGCACTCAACAATCAAAAACTGCAAAAATAAGGCAAACATGTATAAACTCTGTTGCACAGGTTAAAGAGCACATCAGATGTTGCCTCTTTACACAGATACAACAAAGATGCTTATCTGTTTACACAGATATAACAGAAGTCTTCAGGACAGGGATGCTGCTTTACTTCCTGTTCATCTGCCACTAGCCTGCTCATCATTTTACTTGGATGACAACTCCATAGTTCAAGCCTGTGTACCTAACCTAGCAACTGTCAGTGATCTCTCCCCTCCTTACCTGCAAAGCAAGTATTACACACATAATCTGTCCTGCAGTCAACTGAGAAAGCCTGCAGCTGACCAAAACCCAGCCTGATGGGCTCAATCCTTGGTGAGAACACAACTGCTAACATATAGAGAGCTACAGCACCATTACTTAGCTAGAGCATAAGCATAGCTGCACAGCATGTGACTGGGTGGATCACTGACATCTGATTACACAGCACCAAGTTCAAGCTACATCAGAGTGAGCAGTCTTTGGTACCATGCAGCAGCTGATGAACTAAAACTGTTTATCCATCACTTTCAAACACTGATTTGCATAACTGCTATCAGCCACTGTAAATCCTACTTTTCTCATAGCATCTAAATTCAGTTTCTCTGAAAAGGAAGAGGAGGTACATGCAATCACTTCATCATCTCTGCTACTGGTTGTGGCTAAACATCTCACTGTTCACGCATCTTTTCCTTCTTTCCCAACTTTATCACTTCCCTACTCATGCCTGCTCCTTCCTATAATCTTTGTTCCATCATTCTAATGCTCCTTTCCTAGTAATCCCACCATCACAGTTTTTCCAGCCCCTAAAACCACACCAATCTCTTGCTAATCAGTGTCTCCACAAGGCCTTCTTCCTCATATACCACAGCCTTACCAACTGCCAAACACCATTCACAATCCCTAAACCCCCTGAAATACTTGTTTCCTTCCTCCCAAGATCACCTTCCTTCACATTCACTCCTTAAAGATTTGTTTCCACAATCTATTTTCAGACATTCAAGCTGTCCAAAAGATGGAAGAGCAGAGCAGAACTCAAAAGCTGTAGGATATCCAAACGTCAAACCAGTCGGTATCAACTTTTCCAAAATTCAGCTGGCTCCATTTGCCAGGTTGCTTCTTGCTCAGCCCAAAAAAGAACAGCAAGACAGTATTCCCTAAACACTGCAGCAAGAAATTGCTTGCTGGCCAATTCTTTCCAGTCCCAATTAGGTGGGCCTCACATTGTCCTGTTAGGACAATCAAGTTGTATGTCTCAGTTCTGCAGCAGAAAGATCTCACAATATAAACACACACCTGAAACAGTGACAACTGCCTTGATTTTCAATATATGCCAAAGGATAGACAAAGTCTCCTCAAAGTGTCACACTGTCAGGTACTCAATTAAGCTAGTTGCCAAGTTACCACCAACTTAAAACAGAACAGATGCATCTACCTTGTCTGGGCATGCGGGAAAAAAAAAACAACAAACAACCAACTTAAAGTACATGCAAAACACTGTCTCTATTCGCATTTCAATAACTATTAATTATTAGTATTAATACTTACTAGGTCTTTACTGCTGATGTAGGTATTATGGCAGACAGACTACAGACAGAGTTAACAGTATTTTCTTTTCTTTTTTTTTTTTTACTATTGGTATCTGGGTAGCAGTAGACACAAGAAACTTTCATTGGCACCAACTATAAAAATTGCTGCAATACACTGAAAAAATAACAACTTAATTTCTTCTTTAGCAAAAACAGTACTTACATCTGCCCCACACATATAAAAGGATGAGAAAGATCTTGAGTTAATAAATATACAAATAGAAAAACACCACAAGTTCCTTAAAATTACAATTCATTGGTTCTGCTAAGGGCTTTGATGTAATATACCCACATCAGCCCTTCACAGCAAAAACACTTCAAAACCATTCTTACAGCAATATGTAAAAGCACTCTAGAGCAACTGCCTTCAAATAATTTCAGAATTCCCAATCCTTATTCTTCTCCAGAAGTAGCATCCACATCTATGAAAGACAAGAAACACCAGCTGCACACAATATTCTTATGGAATGGATCCTTCAAAGGAGGCACTTAAAACATTAAAATACTTACTGATCTTTAAGGTCTGTAAATTGCTTTTCAAGATTGGACATTTCATCTAAACACTCCATCCTCCTCCTTTCACAGTCCTCATCATCCATTTCTATGAATAAAAGAAAGATAAATTGTTTTGAGCAATGTAATGTATAACCAAATAAACTGGGTATTTTGTTTCTAGTTAATCTGAAGCAACCCTGAATTTCAGCTATGAACAGATTATCCATTATATTATCTTACAGCACAATACCAGAAATCACTTGCCATATAAACTACAAAAGAAGAAACTTGGATCTAATTCCAGAAGAAACTCCATAACCAGCAATTTTTCTTCCTCAAAACAAGAAACAATATCATGATAAGGTTTCAAGAGGGTAAATTTTATAACTGATAATACCAAGTATAGCTAAGAATGTGTGAAACAGAAAAACTAAACATTGTACATCACACCAGAGGAAAGGTGTCATTAAGCACAGAAAGTTACTGGCCACCACTGAAAACTCAAGTGCCTCCTGAGTTTGTGAGAGCAAAAGCAATCCCTGGAAAGCCCAAAGTAGGATCCTGAACAAAGCAGAGACAGCCTGGACTCACGCTTCCAGACCATAAAAAAAACTGAACCTTTTGCTTCTTCCACACCCACATTTTACCAGCACACATTTAACTCCTTTTCTCTGTCTCCTACACCAACTACAGAAAGCAGCATGCAAGTCTCCATCCTTATTGTTCTGCAAAAGAGTATGGCAATTTGCAAAGGTGCAAGGAGCAGCTTCAGACCCAGCGTAGCTTCTTCTGAGGATCTGTCAGATCTGCTATTCAGACATCTGAAGTTTTCCGCACATAGCTTCTTCCCAAAATCATTGTAAGTTTTTAAGACTAAAAACTACATCAGCCCTCTCTGCCTGAATATGAAAACTAGCAGGAAGTGGAGCAGTATTAATCTGTATTACAATGCTACTTACAAGTCCAAATCAAAGACCTATTGCAGTTTGTCATTTATAGATAGTACAAGCGAAAAAAGCCAAAACTGACTGGGCAACTTTTAACTCAGACAGATTTAAGGAATGGGGCAGTAGTCACATTACTCAAAGAGCTGCCTAAAGCATTTCTGTGCTATAAAAATAAAGCTTCTTTAAAATTTGAAGGCATCTCCCTGTAAAGCCAGAGAAGAAGCAGCACTGGGATATCAATAGTTCTATTGCTCAAATATGCATTTCAGGTAAGTTCAGCTATGGTTTTGGTTCTAAGTATGTTTTAGTAAAGAACGCACTTGGAAGCTTTTTTTTTTTTTTTTTAATTAACACAGATTTTATCTTTTGGGGATATTTAGGGAATACAAATCAAAGAAAACAGCTAAGAACTGTAACCTTAGCTGAGAATATGTAGAACACCCACTGTTGGAAAGGGACTGCATCTTACATTTTAAACTTGCATTGCAAAGAAACTACAACGCATTGGTATCTAAGGACACAGCTGACTCTCCTGTAGACAGTGAAATAACTTATAGCTCTGTCCAACCTCCCCTCAACTACATATACACTCAAAAGTCTTTGACTTCTATCTAGAAGTCTGCATTCTGCCTATTATTCATACTGCATGGCAATTCACGTGCTAAGTAACTCTTCACTGTTTCACCCTTATTCTGCCTTCAGTCAGATTCATAAAATGATGAAGATTTTCAGAGTCCTGAAAAATCTTTAATTCTCCAGTTATGAAACTCCTTCCCCTTGGCTTTAAATGACATATAGATTGGGTAATATGCAATACTGAACAAGTAAAGGGTTTTACAATCAAGTATCATGGCTTTCCAGTTGAAAAATGTACATCATTAAGTACTAAAACACTTGTTCATAGGCCCATCCAGAAAGTATTTAGGGTATTTTTAAACACCTTAAAAATCACAGTAATTCTTTTCCCACTGTATTCAAGCAGTCCAATTCAGTAACTAAGCAGCCTGGTTTAAAGAAAAAAAAAAAAAAAAAAAAAAAAAAAAACCAAACCCCACAGTACTTAAAATATAACAGTGCTTAAATCAGCTTTTTTTAGTAAGTTGTGGCCTATAAAAAATAAAGGCCAAATTCTCATCTGGGATAATGGGCATAACTTGAGGTTTTTTATTCATCCCCAATATGCTATTCTATATCCTGGTCAATAAAAAAAGCCTATACTAAATACATAGCATAAAAACCGGATAGAAATAGTGTCAGCTCTCAAGGGCAAGTTATGCTTCTTCTAACTGCACCTCCTGTATTCTCAGACATCTACTGGAAGAAAAACAAAATAGAAAAAAAAAAGAAAAATACACTGAATGCAAGCAAAGCAAATGACAAATTTGACAACAAAAATACTTCAAAATCTTTTTTTCTTATTATAATTTTAATAAGGACTTATTTCTTGCAATGCCAATCATCTTATCTTTGTAGGAGCAACATGCTTCCATGGAGCATGTTTGCATTTGTCAAGACACCGGGACAAGCACCTCATTTCCTGTAATCATTGCTTTTGAAGTGCTCCTTAAAAGCATTTATCTGTGGAACTCAATAGAAATTATCTGGAGAGCTTCTTGTATTGTTTTAAAGAAACATTCACAGACTACACTCACTTAAAACCCAATTCCTCTTTCCACCACCCTAACCCCAGAAGAAACCAAAACAAGGGCATGACAACAGAATTATTTGCCTTCTACTCAACCAAAGCGCCTTTGAGGACTTCCAAGTTTTCTTTAAAAGTATCAATTAACACAACTGTAAACAGAAGCAAAAGCAAGTTTTGAAAATAAAAAAGAGCAAACTTCAAAGCTGGATCTAGCAGAAACAATTCTCTCCACCAGAGCCAGGGAGCTAGAAAACAGGAAAAGCTTACATCCTTTTCTCCCTCTCTCATGGAGAAAACTACATTTATTTTTTTTTAGACATACAGATTAGCTACAATAAGAGACGAAGAAATGGCATTCCCAGACACCATCTACCTACAGTAGAAACTGGAAGGCTAAAATGGGCTCCGTAAGTAGTGGCTATAGCTGCAGTGCTGCTCCTGGACCTCATCAAGGAGTCTTTCATAATCCTGTGTAACACCCACCTACTGCCATATAAACTTATATATTTACACTCTCTGCTTTCCCTAGAAAGATGTAACAAACTGTATATCAGAGCTTCTTGAAAAGCTCTTAATTTCTTATCCAAAATATAATTTTCCCTTTCTAGTCCATGTAAAATTCTGATAATAAAAGAACTGAAGCATGCTTTTGTAAGTTAGCTACCTTTTTCATGGGTTATTGTTCAGACAGTTTCCATGCAAAGGCCCAATAAACATTGAAGACCATGCAAAAAAGGGGACAGGAAAGCACAGTGTACCAGAACAGGTGGGTAAGGATGAGAGGTAGGACAGCGGCAGTGGCAATTTGATCCAGGTAGACAGCCACTGACCAGCAGCCTAACTTACAAAAAAAATGGGGCTCACTCAGTCACACTGACCAGCTCAAGCCATGGGGGGATGGCAAAGAAGCAGGGGAAGCTCTGTATGAAACACAGGCAGATCACTTGGATTTATAGATTAACAAAGGCCTCTACTGGGGATCAACTCTGGTGATGAATAAGTATTAAATCAAGGTCAAAGGGAGTGACAACACTCTCTCCCAGCACAGGAGTCTCACTTTCCCATTACTACTAGAGTTTTCACTCTACTTCTGCAGTTAGCTTGTCTCTTCCTACCACACATGTAGGCCTCCAGCACCTTGTTAGTCCATGCACAGCCCAGACAAGGGCAAGCTCCACAAGACCACATGTAACAACCATAACAGGGCCTTCCCTGGACTGCATCAGTCAGTGTGAATCTAAAAGCCATAGGATTTAATAACAAAAATGAAGAATTAACTGTATACTGAGGACTAACATAAGCAGATAAATCAATCACAAGCCAACATATGTAAAAATATAATTTCACAGCTGCCTAATTTGTCTAGTTCATGGTGTCCCATTCCTTCCACTGTGCCAAGCTGGCACTCATGCCACAGGTCAATGCGCTAGTACAGGCATGGGACGGGATCCCAGAAGACCACTCTACACCACTTCAACTGCCAGAAACACAAGCCAGGACTACAGCTAGCACTGAACACAGCTACTGTTCCTCAGCTAGCCCTTCCAATGACTGCCATCCTGCTTATGGAGCTTACATACTTATGAAGCCCCAGTGATGCCAAAACAGCAGTGTATGCATCTGATGACCAGCATGGTTTCCACTTTATAATTTATCCCTCGTAATTACAAGGGAAGTTTGAATAGCTAATAACCACATTCTAACACAGTGGATTCTGCCCACAGAAAAAGTAATCCTTTTAAAGCTGGATTTCACCTATTAATTCACAATCTGTGGTCCTACAGAAGCTATGGAAAAAGAAAGGGACCTTCAACACAGTAGAGGTTGAAATGCTTAGCAAAAGAGGCCAATGGTACTGACAGGGTTTCCAATGATCCCTCAAAGACAGGCCTCAAAACGTCTAATTGAAATTCATGGGTCTGCATATGATGAAATACGTATATATATATATATACACACATCTGTATTTTGTTGCATGCACGCACACAGATGTGTGCATATATGCCAAGCCTGTTAGTGCAGACCTTAGCGAGGCTCCCCCCTCCCTTCCCGGGCCATGTTCCCTCGCCCAGCAAGGCATAACCCACAGCGCCTATACGGAGTACCACGGCCCGGCCAGCCAAGACCGGGTGACAGCCGACTCCAGAGACGGTAGCCTGGGGCAAAGAGGAGCTGCCATGCCCCTACGCCCCGCCACTTCCCTCCCCCTCAGCCAGCAGAGCCGGGGGGAGGCTGTGCCGGCCTAGAGCGGCACGGGGGCGGAGTCACCGCAGAGGTGGGCACCGGCAGCCACGGGACCCGGGCGGGGCGGGACAGGTCTCTCTCCCGGGACAGCACGCTGAGTGCTGAGGGAACAGCCGCCGCTCCCCCCTATCCCCTGAGGGCGGCCGCAGCACCTGAGCTGTCCCCCTCCTCGGACACGGACGAGCTCTCGGTCTCCTCCTCCTCCGAGCTGCTGCCCTCGTTCTCCCCATAGTCCACCTCCATCTCATCGTGGTTGTTTTCCTTCTTCTCCCGGGAATGGACCGGCATCGTCCCTGCCGCCGCCGCCGAGCCCCAGAGCACCCTTCCCGCCGCCGCCAGCCCCTGTTACCCCGCCCCTCCTCGCCTGCGTAGCCTACGCGCCCTCCCATTGGCAGAGCCCGGCCAACACGTTACGTTGGGCGGTGCGCGGGGCATTCTGGGATTTGTCGTCCGCCGACAGGCAGGCGGAGGGGAGGCAGAGCCGCTCCCGGGGGGGGGCTCTGTGAATCCCGCTTCCCTGCCGCTCATGGGGCTGCCCGGCTATGAGTGGCTGCATCGCGACCAGATGGAGCTAGAAGCCCTGCCCACGTCTTCCACTGGTGGCCCAAGCGGGCCTGTAGGGCCCCCCTCGCAACCCGGCACCAGTGCTGCTGCCCAGGGAGTTTGCGTCCTGGCGAGGTGTCTGTCGCTGGTCGCCATGGCCCACTCGCCTTCCCCCGGGCTCCAGAGGGCCCCGCGGGTGGTGACCCACACACCAGAACCTGCTGCTTCCGCGGTTTCGGAGATATGCTTTTAATTAAATCAGACCTGGGCCCCTAAAGCTGACAGCAGCCACTCACAGTAGACACGAGGAGGGACTAAATGGATATGCAGGCTGTCCCACCTGCTCCCTTGCTGCAAGGGACTGATGAACATACTTTCAAAATGCTTGTGGGCACAGAGATGTCTGGCAGGGATCCTCAAGATTCATGAAACACTCGGTTGGTTGTGGCCTGCAGGTGAGGGTGAGCAGTTTCTCTCAGGCTGAACTGAACTTGCTTGTACAGCATGGGCTCCCTTCCGAAGCCCAGGCCAGGTGAAGGAGCTGCAGAGACAAACTGTTGCACTGTGGAATATGATGTGCTGCTCCAGAGAAGTGAAGGCAGTAGTTACCTGGCAGTAGTAGTTCTCATTCATACTGAGAGATTCAGATCTAGTCACTCTCCGCAGTCTGGAAGGATGTTTGTTACTCAGGTTATGCTGTGAAGCGGTTAATGATTCTGAGCTTCAGCACAGACTTCCACCTCCATGGCAGTTGCTGCCCACCTCACCCATCACAACCATCACTGTATGTTAGTCACTTCTTTTCTCTCACATCTCTGTATATCCAGTGCAACTGATCTCCCTGTATCTCCACCACGAGGAATGTGCACAGGTGTCCTACCTCTTCTCCAAGGACAGACATATAAGACAAAATTAACAACCACCCATCCTTCACTGGGCAAACCTCATCGCTGTTGCTGATGTCTCTAGCTTTGTAGTGAACTGAGAACCAGCAGAACCTGGCATGCTTTTGCCACACCCACCACAACTGTTTGAAAGGTAACACCTGTAATTTCTGAGAACCATAGCGCACACAGGAAGGGCTCCTTTGCGAGACCCCGTGGTTGACGAATACGCATTCCCCTCTCCTGCCTCCTCTTCCTTCGGGGTCTCCCGCTCCCAGGAGAGCACGGCAGTACCGGGAGAAGACGAGGAAGGCGGCCGCGCTTGTGACAGGATGGGCGCTGGACCGTGTGCGCCGCCGCCGCCAGGGGACAGCGGAGGCTCCGGGAACACGCGGGGCCCCGTCCTTCCCCTCCGCTGCCGAGGGAGCCGGACTCGGGCTTGTGCAGCCTCCTGTTATTTAACGGAGCGACTGCCATGTGCCGCAGGTTCTTCTCTGCTTAGAAGCAACTTGCGGAAACCAGGAATCTGGCCGAGTGCCGGTTCATACCGTTTCAAACACTTACCGACGTGGTTACCGAGAACTGTTTTTTAAGCCAGTATTCATTTGAGCTGTGGCAAAAGCGTTAGTAGTGATGACCGATGCTCAGACAGCTGAGAGGGGTTAGGAGAAGGCCTGAACCAAAAGTTGGGCACATCCCCAGAGAAAAACAATGGATTTCACAACCTGTATCTGAAATTCCTCTTAAGACATTCATAGGGATTTAATAAATAGGAACTGGAAATAAAAAAATGTCAATCCTAAATTCAAGTGTTGCATTTTGGAGTACCCAGATAAAAAGATGATTAAAAAAAAAAAAAAAAAAACCAAAAAAAAAACTGCTGGAAAACAGTTGCAGGGGAAGGAATGGCAGAAAATCAGGAAACCGTTGGCCTGATTGTCGTTTCCTATCCAAACAATTAGAAGTAGGTCTAAGGGAGCTAAAAATAAACCCCAGAAGGAAATCAAAGTTCCCATGCCACGGTGGAAAGCAGCAACCAGGGTAGGGAATTGAGCCAGAGTTTTTTTTAGTAATACACAATTTCACATGCTTCTATTCTGTTTGTAGCCGGGGTAGAGGGGAAGGGGGAGGTACACATCTTAGAAATGCAGGCATCAGCTTCCTAGGACTTAATCTGGGCACTTAAAACAATAATCTGAATCTAGCTATTGAATCACACCTGTGAAGCACACAGAAAAGTGGAACCTAGCACAGGCATGGTGGCTGTTAGACCTGACATCTTCAGGAAAGGTAAGAAGTAGAGCTGTAATTATACACTTACTTTGTTGACACCTATTTTGTTGAATGGAGACACTCAGTGGAAACATGTATCATTACAGAATCCAAAAGGCAGTTACTAGCTTTCTGATTACCACCCTGATGGCCGGTTTTTGTTGTAGTGAGTAACTGCACAGTAACTATGTATTTCTGACAAGAAGATTTTAGAAACGCCAAAGATGCATCATGTGAGTCAGTAGGATACAGAGATAGATGAAACCTTGAATAAGAGGCATGGATGAAAGAGCTTTTACTGTGTTTGACCCAATTTAATGCTCTACGTCTTAATGAGCTTGAAATATCTTGTTGTTATCAGTTTTTCTCAGTTTGAAGATGTAGTTTGTCGTGGACTCATCGTCACAAGTTTGATTATGGGGGGTGAGGTCCTTCAAAGAGGACAGGACATCAGCATATTAGCCAGGTCCTATCAGTTTGGGTTATTAATGATGAAAGAAGAATCATGAATGAAATTTATCTGGAAGATACAACGTGGGAGGTTTTAATTATTTCTTGTGCCTCACATGTAGTACAAGTTAAGAAATAAGTGGTAGTACTGGGCTGTTTGTGGACTCTGGCAAACCAAATTATGTCACTTGAAATAATTTTTTTCCAGTATCACAAAAGAAATAACCTACTTGGTGCTCTTCAAAGTGAAACACTGGGAGGTGGATCGCAGGAAGGCAAAAAGACTATTTTCTCTGCAGAACAAGGTCAGCAGTAAGTTAAAGTAGCAGTCACATTGGGCAAGATACTAGCGGTGTTTGAAGGCTACTGGATCATGTTCCTACCTTAGCTTGTATATTATCTAGGCAAGATAATCTGGTATGTGCTGCAAATGCTGTAAAGCTTAAAACTACTAATCTAAATAAACTCAAAGTGCTATGACTTATTTCTAAAAGACTGCTCACTCCTGAAGGTGAGATAAGGGGAGAGATAAGGGAAATAGGAAAAGGAAACAATCTGTGCGAAATTGGCTCTCCTCAAGAGGCTGGCAGACATTCAAAATTTCTGCTGGGCCTTTCTAGGAGTTCTTTTGTGGGTTTGTCAATATTACAAAACTATTTCATAAGTTGGGAAAGAAAAAGAAAACCTCTCAGTGCTTGAATTTGAGTACTTTCAGGGAAAAAAAAAAAAGTTGTAACCGCTGCTATTTACTTACTTCTCAAAGCATCTTTCATATCAGATATGAGTGCTAGTGCTTACAATAGAATTCAAACATTGTGAGCTGGAGGTGACTTTGTGCAACAAAAGTCTAAATTCTCTGGCACCACTGGATAGGAATTGGTATTGGTTGCATCATTTGAAAATAACTTTCTCATGTATGAAAGTTCCTCATCATAATATGCCATATATCCCTCCTCTTCTTTGAGCATGGCTGATGTAGCCTTAGTGTGTTAAGAAAACAAGTTTAGGTACTGGTTGTGTGGTTGGTTTGGATTTGTGGTTTGTTGTTTGTGGTTTATTGCTTTTTTTTTTTTTTTGCTTCCACTCTCACTGCTACTTTGGAATCCATTGTCTAATTCAGATCTGATTTTACACAACAGCACAAGTGTTGAGTATACCAAGTTTCTGCGTGGTATCTGGAACAGAGAATCACTATTAATGTCCCACAGAGAGAAACGTCTGACTTATCTTTTACCTTTCCAAGGGACAGCAGTCAGCTCACCAGCCTGTATACACAGCTAAGACAGTCCAGCCTCTTGCTCATCTCAAATAGGTGGGGAAGGACTAAGCCAAATAAGGTTTATGGTTGTAGAAGGAGGTGACTCATGCCATTCAGTGGCTAAAGTACAAATCCGCAGGAAATATGGCTTCATTAATCTGCAACTCATGGGAAAAATTATTCAAGCTTGGGATCTGTAGTGGTTGGAAAAACTGCAGGGTTCTAACTTTGTACCAGATGTTCACACAAAGCTATTAATGGTGATACACTGCTTAACAAAAAAAAGCAATAAAGCAAGAATTGATTGTTCAGGAGAGTATAAACTCATTAACAGTTGCTTCCCTTAATTACGGAAGCATATAGATTCCAGATCTCATCTGTGAGATATGGGGTTGTGTAAATGAAGTGGGATTTTGTGATTTTTTTGCACAGGAACAGGATTTTGTCAAAGAACAGCTAGCTGTTCCGTTATTCTCATATTATAAATATCATACAGGATGCTGATGTTTGACTGCTTAGGTCAAAGTTGCAAACATCTCCAGTATCACTATGTTACACTAGAGTACTAAACTGTACAGAACCCTGGGTTTGACTACTCAAACCTTAAGTATCTAGGTTTTGGGAGTCTTTCTTTCAAACTAAGTACTTGCCAATTAAGTTAACTTAAAGTTTGTTATCCATAATGGTTCCCAAACAGGAAAAACCATATACCCAGAGAATTACAACACACCATTCTAATGCCCGGGGTGCAATTTAGAGAGGCTGCTTTCTCAAAAGCAAGACAACCAACATAGGAAGGAAACTGTGGAGGCTCATATAGAAAAGTAGGAATAGGAGTACTTAGAGAAAAGCCTGGCAGTGATCAGCTGTTGAGATAAACAGGAAGAGATGAGAAGCAGTGGAATGCTTTTTTAAAATTCTTTCAAATGTATTGTTTTCTCTTGGAGGACCATACAGGCAAATAGTTCTTCATGGAATATAACCATGCACCTCTAAGGGATCAGTTTTAAGAGGCATGCTGGCTACCTGAAAGAAGGGAAATACTTAGCTCTTTTTTAATCATGTACCATAATGTGGTGTAAATACTAGTAAAGTTGGAGTTCCAGAAACTTGTATTTCTGGGAGTGGATGCAAAAATCCAAAATATAATCCACACGTTTGAAATGTGAACTATTGAACCAGGCTAGAACTGAAGGGTTTGTGCTCTCTTCAGGAGACCAAAAAAATAAAATAAAAACCCAAACCAAACCAAAATCCCTCATGATTTTTCAAGCACTTGGCAACAGCTGAATTCTTTGGAAATTTTAATCCTAGATGAATTGTGAGAAGATAGTTGATGGTATGAATGTGACCCAGTTGTCCCCACCATTTTGAGTGTCTGATGGAGCCCTGTAGGGAGAGTCAAAAAAAGGGGAAAGAAGTTCTGCAGTGCTTGTCTACACTACTTCTTTAAAAGTTCAGTTAAATTTACCTATAGGGTTTCCCTCACAGCTGGACAAAAATGTTTGAAAAGCTCTTTCTGTAAAGTGGAAATGCAAAGATCTGGGTACAGTACTTGCCACCTGGAATGCAGCAGAACCTAACCCCTCCCTAACTAATCCTGCAGTTTTCTAGCCCTGTCCTTCATGCACAAGCAAAGGCATTGGAGTCACATGCTTTGAAGTCAAGCCTTTGCAAGATCATGGCTTTCGCTGTGCACAGAACATGCCCTTCCTGCCTGGTGTGCTCTGCATGAAATGACTCTCTGTAGAAGCCATTATTACCTTGGTTAACACTACCACCTCCTTGCATTTAATGTTTTGGTGCTGTCTTAACCTATTATTTTTAAGTTTTGCCTTGAGTTAAAAGTAGGCAGGTGATGCTGGCTCGCTCCCTGATTCCCTGCTGACTAAATCCCACTGCCCTTATGTTTAAAACATTAACTGTTATTGGTCATGCCTTTAAATACTCGAGCTAAGTTATTTGTGTAACAGGCATGTAAATGTTGACAACTCTTACAATTTTAGAACATCTCAAATAGTTAAATATTGCTAATATTAAAAACTCCAGCTGTTGTAATGACACACTTAGCTCAGGGAATTCGTGTTTCCTCAGTGCAAAACCAAGCACCAGGGACTGTTTGAAAACTTCCAAGCACAGAGACACAGGAATTCATGTATCTTAAATGATACAACAGATGTCTGTTGAAAAGTCCAAGAATTGTCTACTTCATAAAGTCAGTGACTGTAAACCAGTGTCAGGCTTTTAGGATAAACTTTGGGCTTTTTCAATATTAGTAATTCAGCCCTCAGCTGCAGAAGTTATGTGGCACCTCATGCATTTCCCTGGCTGTTGTCATGGGCCTTGCTGACAAGGTCATGTCTGGGACCTGTACAAATGAGGGCATTTGAGCATGTTTCTGGCTTTGCTGCAGGAGCAGCATGGACATGACCATCCCACAGCACGCACAAGGAACGAGGATGCTCCAGACTGCTGTGCTAGACCCAGGCATACCTGATGGTTCAGCCTGGATGCCAGCAGCACTGCATCCAAAGATGTATGCGACAAAGCTAGGAAGAAGCAACTGGGGGCAAGATGTTGCAGCACTCTGAGAACCAGTGTGTAAAGAGGAGCTCTGAGACACATCATTGCTGGTTGCACAACTGAAAATTGAGTAAAGGTCTGGAGTCGCGGCCTTGGTGGACACGGTCCCACCTGGATTTTATTTCCGTATTTCCCACGGGATTCACCCCTTCGCTACACTTCACTTTGTATAGCCCGAAGTAGCTGTGTAAAGGGAAAACTTGACATTTTACTTGTAACAGCTGAGGTACAATTCCTGTACCAGCGGCTGTTGCGGAGCTGCGCAGAGAGCACCGCAGCGAACGCCTGCCCGCCCGGCTTCACAGCACAACCTTCTCCGCCCCCGGCTGAGGCACCGCGGGCTGAGGCGGCGCCGGCCCCGGCCCCGAAGGACGGGAGGGAGAGAGCAGCGGAACCCCGCCCGCTGCGCATCGGAGGTGAGCAGGGGAGAGCCGGCCGTGACGTCACGGTTACCATAGGGACGCCTATGGTCGCACCTGACGGCTGTCGTGAAGCAGCAAGAGGAGAGGGGGGGAAAGAGGAAGGGGGAGCCCAGGCCCGGCCCTGCCCCCCCCCGAGCCCGCCGGGAGTTTGCTCCGCGCCGCGCCCCGTCTCATTGCAGTCGGAGGCGGGAGGAGGTGGCGCTACCCGGGAGCGGGCGGATCCGGAGGCCGCTGCCCGCCTCTGGAGCGCGGCGCCGGGGCCGAGCTCGGGCCCGGCGGGATGTTCTCCAAGAAGCCGCACGGGGACGTGCGGAAATCTACGCAGAAGGTGCTGGACACCCGCAAGGACCCGCTCACCCGCCTCAAGCACCTGCGCGTCCTCATCGGTGAGGCGGCTGGGAGGGAGGGAGGGAGGGTCAGAGGGGGCTGCGGCCTGGGGTCCGTGCGGCTGCCGGCCCCGAGTCCTGCCGCAGGAAAGACCGGGCACATGGAGGAACCGGCTCGGCTTCGGGGCGGGAGGCGGGCTCAGGGTTTTGCTCCGGCGAGGGACCACACCCGGCGGCTGAGCATCGTGGGGCGGCAGCAGTTGTGAGGCTTCAGCTGTGTGCCCGGGGCCGCAGGAGCCGGCGGGCTCAGCGGGGGAGGCCTCTGATGCTCCCCGCTGTTACACTGAGACACGCACATTGCCACTGAATTTGAAGGTGGAGTTCATCTGCCAGCTGTGGAGGGAGTTGAAAAGCTGCCGTGCTTTCCGCGCAAATTATTCTTTTTAGCTACATAAATGATGATAAGTCGGTGCGCTTGAGCAGAAGGGGCTGGTGAGCATTAATAGTGTTTGTGATTCCCTAATCAATTTCCTTTAAATGCTTTCAGTAACAGCTTACATTTATGTATGTTTTCAAGGTAAGAGCTGCAACAATAAGTGCTCACTAGAGTAGATGTAGACGAGCTTTCATACAGTAAGTCTAAGAACACTTTTGTTTTGCCAGTTGCTCAGGGAGGGAACTACAGGCTTAAGTAATGCTGTAGTTGCGTATGAACAGCTGTTTAACCTGACCAGTGAATTACAAGTTGTGATTACATGGAATGATTGCCTAATGAAAAAAGTACAAAAGAAAATCCTCAAAGTTAACCATTCCATAATAGCTGTTAATTGCAACTGTTTGTAAAAATCTAAGTTGTTGTCTTCAAGGTGTCGTTGAAAAAAATAAGTTTGCTCTGAAGTGTCTTTTGGGCCCTTCAGTTTTGTCAGTGTACTACATGTTGCTTCTAAAACTTTATCAGTGTATGAGCAGGGCTTGGTCAAAGGCAAAGACATTCTGTATTTAGTGCAGAGTACTGAATGGATTATTTTGGGTTCTGCCTGCAGTCTGGAGGTATTTAAGTACCTTGCCCTCCAAAGCTGGATTCTTGCTTTTCAAAGGAAAATTGTTATCCCTCCCTTTTTTCTTTTATATTCATGTTTGAAGGAGCAGGTGTTCCTGTATGGAAGCATCTGCTGCTTTATGGCTTATTTTCTGCAACATAATAATTACTTCGACTTTTGAAATGAGAATAGTTGGATAGCTTGCTATTCAAGACACTTCAGTAGTGCAATGTAACCTCTTGCCTCACTCAGAATGTTACCAGTCATATCAGCTAGCTGTACTGAGCCAGTTGTGGCTTGCTTTGTGTGGATTTAGATTTATTTTTAGCTATTTCAACAGCTGAAACTTAAGAGGAAAGAGCATTAGAATAAACTAAGTACTTCTCTGAATTTAGGTTTCCAGGCTAAAGCATGTTGAGTATTCCTAGTTTTGCTTTAGTGTGCTAATCAGTCTGTGATTTTAATCTAATCTTTGTTATTCCTGTGCTGGTCTTTTATTTGCAATATTTTCCTTCAGCTTTGTTAATACGTTGGTGCATTCTGTAAGATGCAAGCTGTGAGCTCTGTGTAAGGCAGACATTCTTATCTAATCTGAGGTTTCTGCTTACTCGCTGTAGGACAGAATAAATCTGCTGGGGCATGTTTTCGTGTGATAGCCATTCCCTCTTCCGCCCTGCACATGAATGTATCTTGCCTGTTGTAACCTACCTGCCACGTACTGTTTCTCCAAGTTTCAGATAATACAGTGTGTGACACTGTAAGTAGAGAAGGGTGCAACAGTACAATTTGGCTTGTTTGTCTTCAATGTGTTGACAAGGTTTTGTCATTATGCAGATATTCTTAGGTGCACGAGGTACAAAACCACAGTCTTTGAAAGAGGGACTAGGATATTTCTCTTAAGCATTCCTACAGTAGTTCAGGGAAAGTATATAGCAGATTATTTGAAGTCTCTCTTCTGTGTTCAGGTGGCTTCACATGCAGGCACTATGCTGCAGCTTGAGCAGCATAGTGCTGCATATCTTCGTTTCTTCAGTGACAACTCCCCCAGCATAGTAATTGTCATTTTTCCATTTGCTCAGGGGACCCATGATAGCTATTGCCAACAGACTGAGGGGAGAAGGGAGGAAATGTCAGTTTAGCTCTGTTCATCATCTTTTAGGATGAAAACCAATTTGTCTTGTTTACTGCTCTTAGACCCTGCGTATTGGAGACTAAAAAACTATTCTCTGCTGTTTCACATCCAAGAGGAGGAGAGAATTTTCTTTTGTTCTTAACTTAAAATCCTTTCAGTAGGTCTGCAAGGTGTATTAGAACAGAGTTGATTTTTTTTTTTTTTTTGCTGTACTTTTTAGTCTCTGGTTCAGCAATTACAAATTGAAGTGTGGCCTTGGATTCATGGTTAACACTTAAGGGGAGAAAAGGGAGTACTGGTTCATTTTGTGGTTGCATCCAAAGCAGCAGTTCTCCATTTTAGTAAGCTAAAATAGTTATGGAAACAGGTGAGTGTGAATTATAGACTGCTGACTGCCTATTAACCAAATAGGAGAAATAAAAAAAAAAATTCATTATGGTAAAATATTGAGAGTTGGATACTGCAATGTACTGGTGCAGATCATAGAATCACAGAATAGTTAGGGTTGGAAAGGACCTTAAGATCATCTAGTTCCAACCCCCCTGCCATAGGTAGGGACACCTCCCGCTAAACCATGCCACTCAAGGCTATGTCCAACCTGTCCTTGGACACTATCAGGGATGGAGCATTCACAACTTCCCTGGGCAACACATTCCAGTGCCTCACCACCCTCACAGTAAAGAATTTCTTCC
>JANRGW010024725.1:347-11136 GCA_024733675.1 Psilopsiagon aymara | reverse complement strand
AGATAATTTTCCTTTTTAGAATGTGAGAGAAAATAGTTATTTCCAAAGTGTACTTCCCCCTTAATAGTCTGGGACTAGGGTATTACCTTTCATGGAAAGGAATCCTTTAATTTAAGAAAAAGAAAGAATCAGGATAAATATGCAATAGAACTTACCTGAAAAATATAGCTACTTTTACCTCAGGGGTCTGCAGTATTAGGGTTTTTAACTGAAGTTCTATAGCCAGGGATTTTTTTCAGGTAGGATGGAAAGAGTTCAGGATGTCTTTCACTGAATTGGAGTACACTTAGGTTTTTGTTTCAGGTAGCTGCAGTAAAAAGCCTGCTTTGTGACAATACAATTTGGGGGGGGGGGGGGGGGGGGGGGAGTGAAAAAGTAAAAAAGAAATTACAGAAAATAAAAATAAAAGAAAAATATGTCCTCAAGGAATGCAGTCAGTATTTGCTTTATTTCAGTGTGAGATGCTTGTTCCCTGCCTGGATTTAATGCATGCTTATTTTTTGCTTATTAGTTATTACTCATCAATATTGGCTGAAAAGAACCAGCAAGACGTCAAGCGCCAGAGAGCATCATGTACCTACCTGAGCACTCTCATTTCTCCACATTAAGACAAACTACCATCCTGGAAAAACCTGTTGAATAAAATTGTTGAGAAGTGCTCTCCTCTCTTCCACTTCTGCCACACTCCCTCGTAAACCACATCAACTACTATGACTTTATAATAGCTGTGGTGACCCTTGAAGGGATTCAGGAGCGTATAATTGAACACCATCTTATTTTGCTTGAGTCAATTTAGAGCTTCTGGCTTTGATGGTCATGATATTTCTTAACCTGAAGGTCTGTAAGTGAAGAGTGAAGCTCATAGAGAAGTTCCCAGAGGTCCAGATGTGCACAGTTTTCCACAGTTTGATATTTATGTGGTTTTGTTTGGTTGTTTGGTTTTTTTTTTCTTAATATAGTAATTCAAATAGTTATATTTCAGAAGCATGCCTAACCTTTAAAATAAGGAAAATATCTGCAAATAGTCATAATAATAATATGAGCAGGAAATGTAATGCTCCCATTCTCTGGCTTACGAAAGTTAGATACACAAAGTTATATAAACTACCATTCTTATGTATCCAACTGAGTACCTGTATAGTTCGGTGGTGCTATACAGGCAAATAAAAACCATCTGAGTTGCTCTCAGTGTATATAAAATTTAAATGATTAAGAGCATAAAAGCAAAGTAGCAATGGGAGGGGGTAAAAATCTCTAGGAAACGCTTAATGATATCCATTAATTTCCCCAGTTTATATCTTAGCTTTCTTTTTGATTCTGTGGTTATTACCTTATTTGTCTCTAGAGTTTTGTGTTCACATTTAAAAAGCGGAGGAAAGAATTAAAGAAAATTCTCATAAAAAAAAGAGGAATATAGTGACTGTATTTTCCCTAGGAGTTATGATTTCTGTGTAACACAAATATAATTTATGAATGCCTAAATACATCTTTAAACAGCAACCACTGAGTCTTTCTTTTTCTTTTTCTTTTTCTTCTTCTTTTTCTTTTTCTTTTCCATCTTCTTTTTTGTTTTCATTTTTTTCTTTTTTTTCTTTTTCTTTTTCTTTTCCTTTTTCTTTTTTCCTCACACATTTTATTTTATTGCAACCACTGAAAAATAAGATGGATATCCTGAATGCCACTAACATCATTCTTCCCATGGTAAATCAGGATTATCTAAGAGAAAGCATCTTGTCGTTTTTTAAATCTAATCTGAGTCATAGTAGAGTGAAAGAAAATGATGGCAGCAATGAAATTCTTTGGTACAAGGATACCCTTCATGAGAAAGCAATGTTAACCTTTAGGAGAACATATCAAACAGAAATACAATCAATTGTATGACACAAATACATGAATGGAAGTGGCTGTTTTCCCCTTGTTATTTAAGGTAACCACTCAAACATAAAAGTAAAGAACATATTGATCTTAATGGACATGTTGGAAAAGGATTCAGGGCTGGCTATTGAAGCTGAAAAAATGCTTTTTGTAGTGAATACACTATAGAAATTATTTTTTAAAATGGAAACCAGTCATATTGCATATTCAGCACTACTTTTCAGGAGGAAAAAAGGCTTTTAAAATATGTAACAGATTTCAAAAACTTTCTCCTGTAAAGTATTGAACTGTTTGGGAGGATTCAAAAAAATAATTACTTGTAATAAAGAAAATGGTCGAACTTTAGATCACCATATAACTGAGAAAATGCAATCAAATTTTCTATCATCATTTTTATATTTACAATCTTGAAAGCTTTTAGCACAGTATATGCAACCTTAAAGAGTACACTGGAATTTTAAACACGTCTTAAAGCTGTCTTAGTGTCCGTCACAACTACATGTTCAATAAGTAGCATGGTTTAGAAAGTGTTATTCTGACGTCATCTGATTGTATGGGATTTCTATATGAAATGCTAGTGATTTTCTGCAATTAAAATGTTTGAGCCTCTGAGATTCTCAGGCTTTTTTTTTCTGGTTTGGGCTTTTTTTTTTTTTTAATATAAAAATTTCTGATACAGTAATAATAAAATATTATTTTATGATAATATAGTGATAATATAGTGATAATATGTGATCTTCTAGATAGACTGAAAATGAAAAATATTCTAGGCCTAATGTTTTTGAGATTTCACATAGTAAAAAGAAGAGCATCTCAATTTTCTACATATCATCAGTTTGCTCAGCTGAAATCTGACAACTATATTTCCTTTAGCAAATTGATTATAGCTACATGCCATTAAAATGGGACATGATGAAATCCATCAGCAGGTCCTGAAGGAGCTGGTGGATGAAGCTGCTGAGCCACTGCCCAGTCATATTTGAAAACTTGGGGCAGTCAGGTGCAGGTGAAGTCCCCAATGACTGGAGAAAGGGTAATATAAACCCCATTTTCATGAAGGGGGAAATGGAATACCCAGGGAACTACACACCTATCAGTCTTACCTCTGTGCCAAGCAGGATCATGGATCAGATTCTCCAGAATACCTTGAAAAAGAGCAAGGTGGCTGATGACAGCCAACGTGGCTTCACTAAGAGGAAAACCTGTTTGATCAATTTGGTGGCCTTCTCTGATGGGGCTACGGAACTGATGGATAGGGGTAAAGCAGTTGATGTCATCTACCTGGACTTGTCCAAAGCATTTGATGCTGTCCCACACAACGGTCTTGTCTCTAAACTGGAGAGACATAAATTTGGTGGATGGATCACCCAGTGAAGAAAGAACTGGCTGAATGGCACATGCAGAGAGGTGTGTGAAAGGTTCAATATCCAAGTGGAGACTGGCAATGAGTGGTATCGCCCAGGGATCAGTGTTGGGACCAGTCCTGTTCAACAACTTTGTCTGTGACAGGGACAGTGGGATTGAGTGCGCGCTCAGCAGGTTTGCCAATGACACCAAGCTATGTGGTTAGATTGACACACTGGAGGGAAGGGATGCCATCCAGAGGGAGCTTGACATGTTTGTAGGGTGGGCCAATGCCAACATGATGAAGTTTAGCCATGACAAGTGCAAGGTCCTACACCTGGATGGAAGCAATCCCAGGCACAGCTACAGGTTGGGCAAAGAAGAGATTCAGAGCAGCCCTGTAGAGAAGGACTTGGGGGTGTTGGTTGATGAGAAAATGAACATGAGCTGGCAGTGTGCACTCACAGTCCAGAAAGCCAACAGTATCTTGGGCTGCATCAAGAGGAGCATGAGCAGCAGGCTGAGGGAAGTGATCCTGTCCCTCTACTCGGCTCTTGTGAGACATCACTTGGAGTATTCTGTGCAATTCTGCTGTCCTCAACATAAAAGGGATGTGGAACTGTTGGAACAAGTGCAGAGGAGGGCCATGAGGATGATGAGGGGACTGGAGCACCTCACATATGAAGATAAGATGAGACCTCATAGCAGCTTTCCAGTATCTGAAGGGGGCTTATAGGGATGTTGGAGAGGGACTCTTCATCAGAGACTGCAGTGATAGGACAAGGGGTAATGTGTTTAAACTGAAAATGTGTAGATTCAGATTAGATATAAGGAGGAAGTTCTTTACTATGAGGGTGGTGAGACATTGGAACAGCATGTCCAGAGAAGTTGTGGGTGGTTCATACCTGGAAGTATTCAAGACCAGGTTGGATGGGGCTTTGAGCATCCTGGTATAGTTGAGAGGCATCCCTGCCCATGGCAGTGTGATTGAAACTAAATGATCTTAAGGTCTTTTCCAACCCAAACCGTTCTATGATTCTATGATTAGATTTTTCTCTATGGCTTTTTTTTTTGGTTGATATTATCTTGGAAGCCACAAAGATATAAATTGTATTCCAAGAAATAAGACCTTTCAGTTAAAATGTTTGTGTAAGTTAAGTGGCAATCTGTACTTTGTGATATTTCACTGTTTTCTACACTAGAAGGCTTTAAAAGGTCTAGGAAAGTCAGTGTATTTTACAACTCTATATCAAAGGATGATTAATTTTCATGACAGTTTTCAGTTTGTAACATGGATTTTCATAAAAGGTAAAATGGTTCATAGCTGAAGACTGAACAGTGATCTCAGTTTGTCACAGGCCTTGTGTGACCATCATTAAATTTCTTGTGCCACAGTGATGAAGGAATTTACCCACAACAAAAATTTTCAGTGAAAGTTTGCAATTTATTTACAATCCATTATTCCTTGTTTCTTCTATTTGGATTGTTCCACTAATCCAAAGGCAATTCAGAAACTATTGTGACCTGCTGATTAATCACTTTCAATGAAAAGTGAGGAATTACTATCAACAACCCCGGGACAACTGTCAACAGTTACATTGTTTGACATACTTTTGTTTCTTTTTTGACTCAACTTGCCTCAGGTATTCCAGCTTTTTGCCTGCGTGTGATTAGAGCTTGAATCTCACAATTATTCTGATCTAGTTTCTGGATTTATTGTACCTTGCTGTTCATTGTCCTTTCAGCAATGAAGTATGTGCTTTCAGCCAAGAGCTAGTACTAGGGTACTAGCATTTCTTCCTACTGAGCAACCATTGTTTAATAAGAAAGAGCCATGCTAGCTTGTTCATTAAACAAGGAACTCTCTTAGTTCTGTGAAGGGCCACAAACTCCTTTATATCTGAATTCAGCCTGGAATTCAACTCTTAATTACTCTCTTTAAATTGACTAAAGTAGTAATATGGGGAGCTAGTTGCTTAATTAGATTAATAGAGGTCATGTTATTCAAAAGTGCTTGGGCCACTTAACAGAGAATACCAGAAATGCATTAGAATTCTGCATTTCATCCAGACAACACATGACCGGGGTGGGCATAATTCAGACTAATGCTTCCTTGCAAACAAATATTGCTCAGCTTCTTTTCATAAGGTGTCCTCAAAAATGAGATAGAGAATGGTATCCTTTCCACTTATGACATTGTGGTTTTGAATCAAAATTTATAAAACCATTTTTTTTTATTACCTAATGTTCTATCATTGTGTTGTCTGAAAAGTGGATTTTTGCCCAGATGCAGTAAACCAATTTCACACACTCGGGAGAGATACTCTGTTTATTCATTCTTGAAAAGTTCACCAAACACTGAGGCCTGAATAAGTACGATATAATGCATCATCATTTCTGAGCACATGGAATTGGTTTACAGCATAATGGGCATGTATCTGCTTTTCTGACAACAATTTTGCCTATCAATTTAGCATGTCATAGACAAACACTTAACAAAAACTCATCTATTTGTCAGTAGAAGCCATCTCATCCTCTTTGCTTAACCCGTTTCCAACAGTCCCCCATTTATTTCATCAGAAATGTTTCCGTACCACGATCTAACTAACCCATTGGCACTCTCCTAAAAAAAATCACCTACATCTACAATACAAATTGGTCATTAAAAAAAAAGTGTTTCTAGTATATGTTAGTTTCAGTAAATACACTGGCTCTTGGAATGAACTTCACATAAGAAAAATATACTAGAAAAAAAAATGCTGTCAAAATAGTCTGTGTGACCAGATTCTAATTTTGTGTAATCTGTATGTAAACTCTCAAAATCTTTTTGAGAATCAATTAACAACCTCAACTTTTAAATAAAAATATAAAAAAGTTATTAGAAGTAAACTTGTCTATCTCATTCTTGACAAGTTGGTTTGTTACAAAATTGCAGAAAATTGGTTTTGTTTCTATACCTTTTAAAATTTTTTTTTAAATCCAGTTCAGAAGTTTTCTTCTTTCCCAGAGCAATGATAAGGAATACATATAGTCAGACATACACCTCCTGCCATTCTTGATTTTATAAGCCTGGTTTTGTTTGGGTTTTTTCAAGTACCTAGGCTAAATCAAAATAATACACACATTTTAATTCAGAATGATCATACTTTTGCACAAACTTGTAATTTTGGGGGTTTTTTGCATGCACAATCTGATGAGGTCTTCTGTACTTGTACTAGTAGCTACTTGTACTAGTAGCTTTGGTTTTGAGTAGAAGATTTACCTCTGGTACTATAAGGATTTTGATCCAGCATATTTTCTTCTACCGTGATGAAACAAAGAACAGAAATGGTTCTGATTTTACAAGAGAAAATTATATTTTTCAAATAAGTCATTATTATCAAGAACTTTTCACAGAACTAACTCAAGAATCTTAGAATCAAGTCTCAGTGCTGGAGACTAAAATGGCTGCTCCATTTGCACATTTCAAGTAGTTGCTATTTCCAGTCTGAGAGGTTTAACAGTCTTCAAAACTTAAAAAAATAATAATAAAAAAAGCACAGTATTTTCATAGTACTTTTAGCTTTTCCCTTTTTCCCTTTTCCTGTTTTTCAGACAAGTCTAGAGTGAATACACTGATTCTTCATCTCAGTTCTGCAGTACAGCACTGTAATCACTCCATTCCACCCCCTGCAGATGCCTGATGTATTATCTCTTGGCTTTGAGAGAAGTGTTTTCACCTTGAAAAATAATACCTAATATGGGTGAATACATTGCATTACCTCTGCTACAGCTCTGAACCAAGTCAGTCCTCTCCCAATTCTCTTTTTCATACCCTGACTGAAAGACAGAGCAGCAACCCTTTACAGTTTTTAATAGCATGACAAATTTTCTCCTTTTCTTCACATTATACTCTTTGCATGTATGCTCTGCGTGGCATCCTATAAGTGTATATGTGAATTTTGTATGCATAGTGCATACTTTATGTTGTATGTGTGTGAATATATATATCTCAATATATGCATATAACATCCTCTTTAATACAAACCACAGAATTATTAATTCATTACTGCTGAGACAAAAAAAAAAAAAAGACTGGAAATTAATTCCTTATATGAGAAATTACTTGTCTCTCCGTTAGTCTAAAATGGAATAAAACTGTTTTGGATACAAATTTTGCATTTTTGACACCTGCCAAGGAATGATGCAAACTCCACTGCCTGAACAGGCACAGCCAGAGCCACATAGTCATATATCTATGCTTTTAATTTGCCTGTTAAAAATACGATTCATAACATTTTAAAATAAATATCTCTATGTCATTTCCATGCTAGGGTTTTTTTTTTTTTTTTTTTAGCATAGACAGTAAGAGGAAAATAAACTTTCCTCTTTTAAACTTTTAATTGTGTCTCTTCACTTATAATGTAAGAGAAATTCAGTAGTGAATTGAACTGAAAAAGAAAAAGCTATTTACTCAGATGGCTCACCACTACAAGCTAATTTCGCATTTCATCAAATACAGACACATAGCTGGTGACCTCAGAAAGGGATTTTCTTTCTTTAAAAACTTCAGCTACAGGCATGATTCTTTTCTTACTTCTATCAAATTTCTGGATTTCTTGATTTGTGATCTCAATCAATACTATGAACTTGAAGTCTGAAAAGGTCATGACAAATATTCTGCACATTTTCATATCTGAAAGCACTCAGATAAAACTCTTGCTGACCCATGGTTAGGTCAAGTTGTTCCCTTGTCATAACAACAAATGCCACATTTCTAAGGAAATGTGTTGTGTTATTTTTAATGCAACTTGACACCTTTGACAGGGAAAGATAATGACAGCACAAAATAGCTTTCAAAAAAGTACAAAGACTGAAAAAGACAGATGCATGCTACATACCTTTGAACTGTTCAAGAAAAGAAAAGAAAATGGTTTACTTTTATGGTACTGCATGAATGCAAATGATATTTGCCTAGTATCAAAAGGGGGAAACTCTCAAATGTTAGTTGAAGGTAGAATAATCTGCTTTCACCTCTCAAACATAACTTTCTGATTGCTCAAAAGTCTCTGACCTGACCATTTCAATATGAACTCTTCTGTTTTACTTTTACTTTCCCTATTCTAACTCAGACACCCATCCTTAAAACTAAATTTTATGGATATACGAAATAATTAATGTCTTCAGTTTGCACATCCAATATTGCTGCAGCTTAACCCTAGCCAGCAACTAAGCAGCACACACCTGCTATCTCGCTATCCCTGGGCAGTAGGATACAGGGAGAATCAGAAGAGTAAAAGCTAAAGAGCTTTTGGGTAGAGATAATGACAGTTTAATTTATTTGTTTTTCTAGGTAAGTATGCTTTACAAAAAACACAAGTGATGCAGAAGAAAGAAACTGCTCATTAGTAACCAATCAACCAATGCTCAACCGGCCCCAGTGAAATGGCAGCCTGTGCCAAAATCCACTCCCCAGTTTTACTGCTGAGCATGATGGAATATGGTATGAAATATGCCTTTGGTCAGCTGAGGTCAGCTGTACCACCTGTGTCCTGTCTCAACTCCTTCACGGAGCAGACCCTCCTGGAAACTGTGCTAAGGCACATGGGCAATCAAGGGGTGATTGGTGGCACCCAACATGGTGTCACTAAGGCCAAATTGTGCCTGAGCAAATTTGGTGGCCTTCTATAATGGAGCCTTGGCATTGGTGTATAAGGGAAGAGCAAGTGACATCATCTACCTGGACTTGTAAAGTCATTTGATGTTGTCTCCCACAACATCCTTGTCTCTAAATTGGAGAGGCATGAATTTGATGAGTGGACCACTTGGTGGATAAGGAATTGGCTGGATGGCTACACTCAGAGAGTTGTAATCAAAGGCTCAGTGTCCAAGTGGGGATCAGTGATGAGTGGTGTCCCTCAATGGTTCGATAATTGGGACCAGCACCGTTCAACATCTTTGTCATGACATGGACAGTAGGATTGAATATATCCTCAGCAGGTTTGCCAGCAGCACCAAGCTCTGTGTTGCAGTCAACATGCTGGTGGGAAGGGATGTCATCTTGAGGGACCTTGCCAGGCTCAAGAGGTGGAACAGTTCAACCCTCATGAAATTCAGCCATGACAAGTACAAGGTCCTGCAACAGGGCTGAGACAGTCCCAGGCACAAGAGTCTGGGTGGAGACGGGACTTGGAGCAGCCCTAGGAAGAAGGACTTCAGGATGTTGGATGATAAGCTTAACATGACCCAGCAGTGTGTGCTCACAGCCCAGAAAGCCAACTATATGTCCTGGGCTGCATCAAAAGTAACGTGGCCAGCAAGCTGAGGGAGGTGATTCTCACCCTTTTCTCTGCTCTCGTGAGACCTCACCTGGAGTACTGCATCCAGCTCTGGGGCCTCCAATACAAGAGGGACGTGGACCTGCACAAGTGAGTCCAGAAGAGGGCCATGAAGTAGATCAGGGGTCTGAAGCACCTCTCCGGTGAAGACAGGCTGAGATGGCCTTGCTCAGCCTGAAAATAGAACTTGCAATGGCCTTCTAGTACCTAAAGGGGGCCTAAGAGAAATCGGGGTGTGTGTGTGTGTGTGTGGAATTTTTACAATGGCACGTAGTAAAGTTCGTAGCACAAGAGGGAATGGCTTTAAACTGAATGGGGGTAGATTTACACCAGATATGGGGAAGAAATGCTTCACTATGAAAGTGGTGAGACAACAGAATAGGTTGCCCAGAGAAGTCGTGGGTGGCTCATATCTGGAAGTGCTCAAGGCCAGACTGGACGTGACTCTGAACACCCTGCTCTAGTGGAAGGTGTCCCTGATTGTGGCAGGGGGGTTGGAGCTAGATGATCTTTAAGATCCTTTCCAACCCTAACTACTCAATGATTTTACAGCTCTATGATTCTGTGATTCTTATGCACTCCCTGCCTACTTGCTAGTGGGGCAGTGTGAGAATCAAAAAAGGCATTGAAGTTGTGTAAACATTGCTCAGCAATAATGAAAACATTGGTATTTTACCAACAGTATTTGCAGCATGAAACCAAAACGTGGCCCACAAGATATTATGAAGAAATATAACTATATCCAAGCCAAAAAACAGTACGAGCATATAGAAGCATAATCTCCTTGCATAATCTATGGCAAAAGATAGGTGCCTCCAGAGAGAAAAGCATTAAGATCTATCTTAGAGTAAGATAAATTGCCAACTAGAAGTATGTATTTCATACAGTTGATAATAGAAGTAGCTGATGGCTTCTGCTACCTTCCTAAATATTAGAAATCTGCAGTTAAGTGATATAACTGGAAGTCAAAGTGATTAGCTCACACCTAAATATCTAATGTTAAGACAGATGAATCTCCTCCCCAGTAGAAAATGCTCATCACACTTTAGTTTCTAAAACTGTCTGGAAAAAGTATATAGGGACACTTGTTCATTATTAGAAGTTTTAATCCAACACAGAGATCTGAGGAGCTGGGATACAGTTATTGAAAAAGTCCAGGCTGTGGTGGCATCTACAGGGCAATCACTTTTACTGTAAGACTGAATGTCTCTATGCAGCCTCTTTTATGATGGAAAGCTTTGTAGAATTAGAGC
>JANRGW010024724.1:0-52862 GCA_024733675.1 Psilopsiagon aymara | reverse complement strand
TCAGCAAGTTTGCCGATGACACCAAGCTGGGTGGTTTGGTTGATACGCTGGAGGGAAGGAATGCCATCCAGAGGGACACTGACACACTTGTAAGATAGGCTGATGCCAACCTGATGAAGTTTAACCATGACAAGTGCATGGCCCTACACCTGGGTTAGAGCAATCCCAGGCACAGCTATAGGTTGGGCAGAGAAGAGATTCAGAGAAGCCCTAAGAAGGACTCGGGGGTGTTGGTTGATGAGAGAGAAAATGAACATGAGCCAGCTTCAGTGTGTGCTCGCAGCCCAGAAAGCCGACCACATCCTGGGCTGCGTCAAAAGGAGTGTGACCAGCAGGTCGAGGGAGGTGATCCTGCCCCTCTACTCTGCTCTCATGACACCTCACTTGAAATATTGTGTGCAGTTCTGGTGTCCTCAACATAAAAGGGACATGGAACTGTTGGAACAAGTCCAGAGGAGGGCCACGAGGATGATCAGAGGACTGGTGCACCACCCATATAAAGATAGGCTGAGAAAGTTTGGGCTGTTCAGCCTGGAGAAGAGAAGGCGGCATGGAGATTTCATAGCAGCCTTTCAGTATCTAAAGGGGGCTGTCCTGGGCTCAGCAGTAGCAGTCATTTTTTTTCCCCCCTTCTTAGTAGCTGATGCAGTGCTGTGGTTTTGACTTTTGGCCTGGGAACAGTGCTGATAACACTTTTGTTTTTAGTTACTGCTCAACTGTTTAGTCTGACCAAGGACTTTCTGAGCCTCATGCTCTGCCAGGGGGGAGGAAAAGCCAGGAGGAAGCAGAAACAGGATACCTGACCCAAACTAGCCAAAGAGGTATTCCATACCACAGCACATCAAGACCAGGGTGCAAAAGCTGAGGACAGTTACCCAGAAGAGTTAGAACACTGCTTCGTCGGGCTTGGTATCGGTCACGGGTGGTGAGCAGTTGTATTCTCTTACCCTTGTTATTTCCCTTATCATTATTATTATTATTATTATTGGTGGTCGCAGCAGTGGTTTATGTTATACCTTAGTTACTGGAATGTTCTTATCTCAACCCACGGGAGTTACATTCTTTCAATTCTCCTCCCCATCCCCCCTGTGGGGGGGGGGAAGAGGGGGGAGTGAGCAAGAGAACTGCATGAGTTACAGCTGGGCTTAATCCACTACAGGGGGCTATAGGGATGCTGGGGAGGGACTCTTCATTAGGGACTGTACTGATAGGACAAGAGGTAATGGGTTCAAACTTAAACAGGGGAAGTTTAGATTGGATATAAGGAAAAAATTCTTTACTGTAAAGGTGGTGAGGCACTGGAATGGGTTGTCCAAGGAAGTTGCGCATGCTTCATTTCTGGTGGCATTCAAGGCCAGGTTGGAGAGTGCCTTGGGTGGCATGGTTTAGTGGGGGGTGTCCCTGCCCATGTCAAGGAGATTGAAAGTAGATGATCTAAAGGTCCTTTCCAACCCTAACTATTGTATGATTCTATGATTCTATGATTCTGAGTAGCCAGAATTTTTTGCACACTTCTATGTAAAGCTTGCATATGTAAAGCTGCCTGTAAGCCACACTGAAGGGTTCAACGGGAAAAATGATAACAAGTGGTTGAAACAGAGTTAAGAGAAAGACTACTTGTTTCCAATAAGGTCAGATGACATCCCGCTGATTTCTATTTTAAGCAACAATAACATATTAATCATATCTAAGCAGATTTGCCTTGCCTTCAAAAGCTTGTTTAGATGCTCACTGTATTTCCTTGTAAGGAAAAAAAGTTAATAATACAGTAATACAATTTAACATTGAAGAGGACACTTTAAGCAAACAGCATTGTCTGTGTCACAAAAATGGGAACAATCCTCATTATGGATAAGGGCTCCTGCCTTATCATGGATCATACCAAAATAGTGTCTGTATGAGCTGGACATGGCATGGAAATATATATGGTAAAGAACACTCACTGAAAGAATACAACTGATTTTTATAATGAGTTCTATCATGCTCTATAGCAAAACTGGTTTTTTGCAAATACGTTAATTCCTCAGATTTTATAGAAATTCTCTTAATGGACAAAATTTTTGAAACCACATTCATTTCTCCCTGTTTCAAAATGATACATAAATATAGTAAGGCCCAATTTTGTGCATGGAAGTGGGAATGCAATCTGGACAGCTAAACACATCTTAATCTTCCAATCTGGAGGATAGAATTCAGGGGGTTTTATCCTGGCTGAAGGGAAACCAGACTGTGCGCCCGGAATTCTCTCCAGATTTTATGGCTGTGATATCACCAGTACCTCTCTAGCCAAAATAGCTGCATACACTGCAATTTGACACACCTTCAGTGTGAAGCTGGGAACAGTTTTCTGCCCTCAGACCCTTCTAAGCTGAGAGTGGTTTGAGATCAACAGAAAGCAAGATTCATTAGGTTTCTTTTGTGTAACTGCTGGTTTTCTTGAACAACTGAAGCGCTCGTTTTTCATTTATGCATAAGTTGTTCATAGTTTCTGTAGAACAAACCCCAGAATTTCTAGTTGCAGCTTTTTCTTTATGCTAGAAGAGCAAGGAAGCCAGACATCTTACATCCCTATAAAAAATAAAGTAGAAAAAGATAAGGAAATCACAATTTTTTTAGTTGATTAACAAGAAATAGTATAAATATATTGGCAACAAAGAAAAAGCAGCACTTAAAAGCATGCAGCATTGACATAATTAGATCTACCACATCTAGGTCAGCTGAGGATGCAGGATTCAAACACCAATTATTTATTCAAAGCTTCTGAAAACTGTATTGATTGGCAGCTCCCTAACTGTGACTCTTGCCAGAACTGGTGAAACTACAATGTCATGTACATATTTTATATAGCTTTGAAAAACTGATTTCCAGCTAATTTGAAAAACTCTGAAGGCATTGGCTATAAAATAGGGAATGCCATACTCACCATTTACTAGTGGCAGGTCTGCTGGGTCTGCAGTCTACATCAATCTTGGGATTTCATTGTCTGTTCTCACTGATGGTGACGGAAGCAGACAAGAAGACTATCCGTGAACAGATTGAAGATGTTAGAACTGAAATTACTGGGTAAGTGGTGGCATTATGTGTGTAAAACTGAAGCCTTCCTTCTTTGTGCCAGTAGGAACTTGAATAAAAGCCTCTAGTGAGTGTCCTAGCAGCTAATGCACAAAAGAAGGTGGCTTCTTTCTATGCCGTTTTGCCAGCCTCCCAAAATGCCACCACTACCATGAACTGTTTTCTGTTTAAATAGCCTAGAATTTAGAATTGCATTTAAAATGGAGCCTCAAGGTGAGTGACAAACATATTGTTAAATGTATTCATATCAATACCCTTAGAAATATCTGGAACATACCATATGCATTTTTCATCTTATGCTTTTCTACAATGCTTGTAAAATATGCTTTGCAACACATGAAATAGCTAATCCAAGTGAAGGATAAAAGTCACTTCTGCAAGACAGCAGACTCCCACCTTTAGCTTAAACAAAAAATAAACATCTGTGCTTAGGTTCTCAGATTCAAACCCTAGTGATGGATCAATGATGGAGGTTTTTTATACAGCCTGTTATTTTCTTGAAGAAAAGCCAATTGCATAAATCAGTTGAGTGACTTGAGAAAACTATCAGAAATGCTACGAAAATTAGTTAAATCAAAACTGGGATTTGGGAGTTGTTAATGGAAATAAATTTGCATAGAATAAGAAAAAAAAACCTAACAAAACCTACAGTTCTTGATAGCATACAAGGCTCAAAATGTCACTGTAAATACTTTTCAATTCCAGACCCAATACCATACTATGTTCAGTATACATGAAGACCCCTGTGCTTCCCTCCTAGTCCTGTAGAATGCTAAGCAACAATATACTTCAACATAAAACACATCATTCTTGGTTATATACAACAAACTCTTGTACATCCCTTCGCTCTTCTCATTTAGATTCTAATGAATGCTTCTCTGCTGGTCAACTATAATGCAAGGGTGCAAGTACTTTTCTCCTTATCAATACAAAAAAATACAATTGTCCGCCTGATGTAGTACACATACACATGGCTAGTGAGGAAAGAACAGCATAGTCTAGCAAGTAAAGTCTCATGAGGGAATTTTCTCCCATAATTATAAGAGAAGATAAGTAAAATATTCAGACACAGCCCTATCAAACTCCAGAAGACATCAGAATGTGTGGGGCTCACATACAATAAAAGGATGAACCTGAGAGGAAAGTTATTTTTGCAATCTAAATAACAAGAGTGAGCACTTAAAGTCTGGTACTAGAGGAAGCATTTTCATTAGGTGTGTTTCACTTTCTTCCTGGGTGCAGCAACTCACTAACAGAAGCTGTATGTTGTTACATGACACATTTTCACTTTCCTAGAGAAGTGCCTGAGATTTTTTGAATGCTGTTTGTTGTTACTGCCTTTCTTCTCCCACATAATGCACCAATTTTTAACCTTTTCAGTAACCCAGTGACACTTCTGGGATATTACAGTATTCCTGTCAAAATGTCTGGTCTACAACGATAAACTTTACATTGATGTCTTGCTTTTTGGGAATAATTACACTGTTCCTTAAATGTTAGCCTATTTACTATTTGTGCAAAAAGATGACAATAAAATCAATGGAACACAATTCCCAAATGTGCCTCAAAGTCTTTTGCAATGTTAATGGATTAGTGTGCCTATAGAGGTGCAAGATCATTTTGTCTTGATGTTCACACTTGCACATGATATCTACTTCCTCAAAGCTAAGCTTATTAACCCTTATCTGCTGATCTCATCCATTCCAAAAGTTAGTTTAATCTCCCTGCATTTGTCAGGATTACTCTTTTTTCTTTTATAAAGCCAAGCTCAGGAATACTGCCCATCGATCAATAGGTGCATGATGAAGGAACTTCGTCCTGCTACCTATGACCAGCGGCTATGTTTTTTCAATGACTCCGCAGGAGTCAAAAACTCAACAAAGCGAATCGCGGATGCTGTAAAGGGAGCATGCTGCTCATGTCTGTGACCACTGTATGCAAAGCTTGGCATTAGTCACCGCCAGGCCGCCTCTGACAGCCCTGAAGTGAGGGAGATTAATGTGAGGCAGGGGCACTTTATTATTGTCATTCTGTTCTTTCACACTCTGCCTCTGACTTTCAATTTTGCTCCAGAATTAATTGTCTGCTCCCTACAGTATGACTGATGTAGAAGGATACAAGTAACATAGGCACCTGGTTCTGGCCTTGACAATCTGACTCGTTGTTGCAGGATGTATTGTGCACAGTCAAATTCAGGGACAGACGGGCATCTTTCAAAGAAATCAGCCGATGTTTCTTTTGACTTCAATCAGATTTGACTGTAGATTATGCTTCTCTAAGAACAATTTTTTTCTTGTAGAGATGCTAACAAAATGCCAGTGCCATTATTAAGTACCACTACATGATACTATTGCTCTGTTTTATGCAGCTTCATATGAGGCTTTTCTCTCCAAGCTTTCCCTTTTATGTTTGAAGGTAGTAAATTAGCCATGTGGCAGCGTTAAATCCCTACCCTCTCAGAGTTAAGCATTGTTACAAGAACATTATATATGGTACCTTTGACAACAAAAATACATGACTATGTAAGCTGGTATCATTTACTATTTATTGGACTAGCAGTTCCAAAGCAAATGGCACAAAAAGTAAGACAGTTAAAGATATTGTACCTAATAGAATATCTGACTTAAAATTAACCGTTGTGCAGAGATATCAAAGAGCATCTTTACTAGAGCACTGAGGATTGAAAAAAATATAATTCTTAGGATGGAAAAAAATCATACAGAATCAGTCTTTTCACATGAACCACTATCTACGTGTCTGCTTTTTCTCAGTTTAACATCTGATGTTGACATGAAGCCAGTTCTACAGTGCAGGAAAACAAGGAGCTTCACCTTTATCTTTTAACAATAAGCATTTGCTAGTAGTCACAGACATTCCTACCAGATGTACTGGTAACAACACCTACATTCGCTGCTCTGAAAATAAGACTAACTGTGGTATATATTTGGTAATGAATTAGGTTATTGTGCCAGATACTCTAAGGGCTCA
The DNA here is from genome assembly GCA_024733675.1 of Psilopsiagon aymara. Classification (NCBI taxonomy): domain Eukaryota; kingdom Metazoa; phylum Chordata; class Aves; order Psittaciformes; family Psittacidae; genus Psilopsiagon; species Psilopsiagon aymara. Next base: position 46,802 of record JANRGW010024724.1, on the reverse strand, counting down.
TTAATACTTTCAGTTGGACTTTACCATATTTGGTCAGACTGGGGATAAACTTTTCAGAGCTACGGAGCTTAGAAATTATCAGACGTATATAAAAGATGCAGAAGTAAAAAATACTTAATGTTGCAATGTTTCTCCCTTAGTACATGGGTGGGGTTCTTCATAAGGATCTCAGGAATTTCTTCCCAAATACCCTTTTTGAATAGTACATGCAATAAATTATTATGGCTTTAACTCATCTGCTCTTTCATTATGACCATGATATTATGTTAAAGGATACAGACATATATATTATTCTTAACTGTTTCTACCCTGGGTACCAGAAGGAAAATTGCCACCATTAAGTGAAGATGATCCAACCTTATTACATTAATGATTTTTTACAATGAGCAAAATGCAAAAAATAAATAGTTGCATTTGTAATAGGAACCAGCTTTTCCCACTTTCTCCAGTTTTCCCAGACCTCTGGACAAACTAGATTTCAGGATGTGTTTTAATTTCTTTGAAAGACACAAAAAGCAATAAAAAAGTCTGCCTCTTTAAAAAGGTGTGTGAGTAAACGTTTTAATATCCTTCAAACCTGACATTAAGTATTCAAATGTTACTTAAGCAAAGTGTGAGCAATTAAATTAATCAATCTTCCCAGCCATGTACTGAACAGATGTTCAATAAATCCTCTCTGCTTACAGTGTGGGAGAAAGAAAGTCCACTTTTAGCTGTCCTTCAGTGATGACATCCCTCAGCCCGTCCTTTCTCTAGGCCTCATGGGCCACTGCCAGGCAGATCTGCTGTGTTGTTTCTTTATTATAAATAACAACAGACCACCTGGACTACCTGCCATACCTGGAAGCTGAGGTTTAATGATCCTTCAGGCTACATCCTCAGCTCTCTCCTGATCCCAGATAATGGGACTGATGGGAATGGCAGAGGAGTGACGGATGGCAGTGACGAATGACTCCAGACAAACATGTGCTGACAACTAGTGAATACAGGGCAGAGCTGCAGAAAGGTCAAGATAAAAATATTTGTTTGACTTTCAAAGTTTCTCTGTGAAAAAACACTCTAACCCTCCGTATTTGTTATAACAGATAACTTTGCCAAGCAGATATGTACAGCATACAATCAGATTATCTCAAATCTGGCAAACAACAGTGCAAGCAGAATCAAGCGATACCTTTCAGTAAAAATAAAGGTCTGCAATGCAAGAACAGCTATACAAACACAAACAAGCAAGAATCTGAATGTCTGCAATTTTCAGTGTTGAAGCTGCCAGCACTACAGATATGTCCTTGTGTTTTAAAAGAGCTTATTCTGTTCTAACCAGGTTCCTACTGAGCCACAACCCCTTCCAGTCGCTGCTGCTCCACCACTTCGTTCTGCCCAATTAAGCAGAAAGGTCTTTTCTTAGAAGAAGTTATAAAGTTTGCCTGGAAGTCCTGTAATGTAAAATCTAATTGCTATAAGATGCTCAGATCACCAACTCTACTTTAGAATCTCTGATTTCACAAATTAAGGGCCAAGGTTATTCATTGCACTTCCCAAACCTTAAATAACAAATCCTATTGGGTTATGTGATATATACCATGCATCTCATCATCTTAACTTTTTACATGTTAATATCATCTGTGATCAAATGAGTCGACTGACATTCAAATGTAATGGTTAAAATTTTTGCTCCACAGATATACAGCTTCAACCTTTTGAGTGCTGCCATTCCATATATGGACTTTATCCACATTTTAATGAGGCTTTAAAATCACCAAGATTAAGCTAGCATTTTATATAGAGCTGCCTGCTTTTTATGATATCCTGACATGTTGTACAACATTTGCGACTATATTGATCCTTATAAATTCAGCATCTATATATATTCATGAAAAGTATTCCCCTCAAAGTTCAGTATGCAGGGTGAGCAGGGGGATGATGACAATGGGAAACACAGAGGGGTGCATTTAGATGATTTGCTGTAAATAGGTAAAGAATATTTTAGTAGCACTGTTGCACAACTCAGCAACACTTCAAAAACTGAAATACCACTCTCAAAGTGCACAGCAAAGAACTGACAGGGATTCTTTCTCAAATTTTACCCTATTTCATTCTCCTTCAAACAAACCCGTTACAAATCCTGAGGGGGTGAACGGTAGTCCTTTCCCACCTGGGACAGTTATACATCTTCATGCCCCCATCTTTGCCTGACTGCAGAGACAAGCTTTCTTGTGTTTCTCCAAGCAGTTTCATGCTTTTAATCTGAAACAAATGATTGCAGGAAAAAAAGCATTATCACCTTGGCGAGGCATCAGGAGTACAGAGGAAAAAAAAAAGAAAGGGTCTATGGGCAAATTCATCTTCTATTGCTACAATCAATCTCTCACCTAAAGAAATACACAATAACTAGGCAGGAAAGGGCCAAGATTTATGGCCTAGAAACATCTACACTGACCAGCATTCACCTAGCCTTCTTGGCTCCCTCATTGCCAGAATGGCTCTTTCTAACAGTTACAATGATATACTGTCTCTCCCTACTGTTTTACAAGTACATTAGCTTTATTTAATGAGATCTCTGAGTAATTTAACAGATGTATATAGGACATAAGACTAGAAAAACTCTTGCTACTTGAACACTTTTGCCAAGGTATTCTAGGGCTAGCTAATCTCCCCTACCATGTTATATTCCTTGAAATAGTGTTATTGGAATTTTGGGAAGGTTTTTAAGAATCATTTTAATAGAAATGTTATAATCAAATAGAGCAGTGCCATATGCAACAATGCCAACACTTGCTTGTATCAGGCCTATAAAAATCAGGTTAAATGTACTTATGCTAGATCTTCAAAACTATTTGATATATTAAAAGGCCTCAGAGAAATTCAGAAGCAAAATAAATATATTTTAAATCTCACAACCTGTTCTTATAACTTCAACATCATGTCCCAAAGAAAAAAAAAAAAACAACTTCACCCAAAATATATATTCAGCTTTAAATTTCACAATGATTAGGTCAATCAATAAGAAATCATCAAAAAATCCTGTATCCTGAGGTTTTTTTTTAATACATGAATTATAGCTAGCCATTATTTTAACACAATAGCTTTGCTTTCTATTATTTTGTTATCTCTGGTTTTCTGCAACAGACCATGTTTTGGATGGCTGTTGTTACCCGGCAAAATAGTTTTAAATACTAGTGTTCTACAGTAAAATATTAAATAAAAAGACTGTAACAATAACTTTTGAAATAACTGTAATTACCTAACAATTAATAATATAGAAAGGTAGCAATAAGGAATTACCTGTTTAAAATAGCATTCAAACAGTTTTTCTCAGTGGAAGAAGATGGGCATAAACTTTATGCATTTGTCTGTGTATTTTTTACAGCAGTGCATCTACAAAAATCTATAGTGCTGGGGTTTTTTTCTCATACATTATACTTTTAAAATTGATTAAAAATAGAATATTGCCCCCGATTCAGTAAATTACTTCAATGAACTACGTTAAAAAAAATTCAACTACTTCAGTTCTACCCAGTGGTGAGACCAGTACTAATTGAGTTTAGTGGCATTTTCTGTAAATAATATATAGTCTTATTAAAGAAGGCTTATTTTAGTTTCAACATATATTTCTTTTTAAAATTCTTTTAAGCTGAAGGGGAAAAAAATAAGTTAAAAAAAAAAAAGATGAGAGTAATATTTACTATTCTGGCAAAGAATTCGATGTCCTTCTGGCTTACAGGATATTGTGTTAACCTTGAATTAGACCATAAAACACAGTTCTAGCACATTTATACATAATTACCCATAGAACACTACAAAATTTACAACAAGCTTGTTGCAACAGATATGTCTAACATTCGGAGAAAATCCACATATGTATCTGACCAAATAAACATCTTGAACCACCATTCTGAATTGCATAATGCACCTTAGCCACAAGTGATGATTCCTTGTTTAGAAAGTAAGAAAAGTCAAGTTGGGAACTTGAAACAATGCTATTCCTCTAAATACCAGAAAAAGACTGATAGATTTCAGGGTACAAAATTCAGAATAGTCACCATGTATGAATTACGCTAGAAATCAAGAGTGTACAAAATAACTCCTGAAGCAGAAAAGTAGAGAAAAAGGAAGAACAGAAGCTGGAACAGAGAAAATTCATTGCATGAAATTTCATTTCTTGAGAGCTATACATCAAATTGTATTTGTTTAATGAGGTTGACACTAGAAAGATGTATAGAACATGCCAGACACCCAGTACCAGTGCGTTCTGGGAAAAAGATAACATCTGAGAATCTGACCACTCACTTAGTCTTCTAGCCAGCCTTCTCTATCTACTGGCTCTTCAGGGGATTATAAATGAGAGGGCAGGAGGAACAAGGAGCAAAATAATGAAAAACACACCAGAAAAGAAAAATTATAACATTGTAAAGCAAAGTAAAGCCAAATTTATTGACCTCACAACTACATAATCAAGAGAAAGTTATCACTGTAGAAACTTTTGCTAAACCAGAATGATCTTAAATAACAAGGGAGTGCTATGAAATTTACAGCACTTTTAAGATATGCAAATTGAATGCAAGGTATAGACATAAGGGTAATTAATTGTAAATCTAAGAATAATGTTTCTTTGTCAGGGCTGTCTCCATGTTGTGGAATACATTCTAATGTGCCTTAACTCAGAATATTTCTTAAAGGCTGGTCTAATTATAAGATGTTCAGAATTTCAAAATAGTAGTTATTCTTATAATTTAATATAGCTGCTGTAAAGTTTCATAACAAAAATTTATTGATTATATGAAAATATTTTAATTTAATTTTCAAGAATAAAACACATTTAAAAGTCTAGGAACTGAATGTTTATCTTTGAAAAAAATAATATGACAGCTTTTGTCTAAAACAGTGTTTTGTGTGGATTTTTTTTTTTTAAGAAGGCAAAGGGAAGGTAGCAAATAACATAACTAACATAAAATAACTGTAAGCATTATTGCTGCACTTTTTAAGTTACAATGCTGGTTTTCTATAGGACTTAGTAAAATAAAATATAGGTTTACAATTTTACTATTTACCAATTTTTTTCTGTAGTGTTTAAGTAATTATGTGACAATAAATTAGGTCAACCTTTCCATTACACTAGGACTATAAAAATTCACTTAAATTTTAAAGTTTTTACTTGATTTTTTTATTTTAAATTTTTTAAATTTTAGAGCTTGGCATACAAGCCCTGAGTTTTAAAGAAAATTTATATAAAATCATATATATGTATAAAAACTTTTACAAGGCTAATTCAAGCCCCTTCAGCTTCAGCAGCAGGCTTACATAAGTGGTCATGCTTCCTGACAGGAAACACACAATTTTAGCTTTTAGCACTTAAGTAATTCAGACAAATTAAAACAAAGCTTCATTAGGGGGCAGCATATAAAGAGCCTTCAACAGCAATGCCCTCACATGAGATGCACTGGATTTTTTAGGGAAAAACCACCCATTACCTCTCAAGTCTTAGTAGAACCTGCTATAGATCTGTAGAAGATTTAAACAGTATTGCAGAAAACTAATGTGAGCAGGCAAAGCTTCCCAAAAGTCAGTTTACTGACCACAAACTGCCTATAGAAGCATGGAAAAGAGGAACACAGGGATTTGTGAAATTATTCCAGGTGATAACACTTAGGTTCCAGAAAAAAAAAAAAAAATAACATAATAACTACATATATAATCTTAGAAAGAAATTACATTGCTGAATTATATGACATGGATACACTTGTATTAGCATTACAAAAAAAACCTTCTCTATTTTCAACACTTAATGCTACGTTCCTACAGATGCAAGAATCATCCATAACCCCCCTTACAGGATATTCTTTTGATATTCCAAAGGGAAAAGAGCAAAACACTTCATAGCCACCTATTTTAAAAGAGGTGTAAGTAGGATAGTTAGAGGTGAGATGCTCAACCAGGATTACAGTCCTTTGTGGAAACCATCATCTGAAATAGCCTGGTTTTCTTACAAAAGGGGTGCTTCTGGGGAGGGATAAGAGCCACAGTTCCTCATGGGCAAGAGCAATCAAGATTAAGTTATAAATTTTGGCTGGTAGAATCTGTGTCATTTATCTGCATGAGAAAAAATGTATTCTAGAAACACATCAGCAATGCCTTTGGAAGGTAGAGAAGGAGTGATTGAGCATCAGTATGCAATACATAAGTAAATGCTAAGACTACTGTCAAAAATGTACACATCTTCACTTCATGTCTGGTCTGCCTAAACAATTAAAATATTCTGTTAATATTTTTTTACCTAAGCATAACATCTCATAACTTTAGCTCCTCTTCTGTGACAGTTTGTGCTTAGGAGTTCTGTTATAGTTTAAACAGAGAACTCAGGAAATTTTGAAGTCATTGCCAGATATAGAGGCAGATTTCATAACACCAGTTTAATGCATCATATGCTTACATGAGAGGGTCTCTCCTATATAACACTTGCAGAAATTATAAATTCTCCATATGCCAGCAGAGTTAATAGCTTCCTTAAAGGATCTCTTAAAGATTATGCTTGCACAGGAGCAAGTTTCCAAAACTTTCTATAAGGAAACAGAAAACCAAGGCATTTATTAATGGTGAGTTGTAACTGGGGCAAATTGAAGTTTTCAACCATCCTTCCTTTTATGATGGCTTTCATACACAAGGCTCAATTTTTCTTGCACCTGAAGAAAGTCTCAGTGGCAGCTCACATTGGAACCCTCTTCTCTAACTTCTTGAAAAGTCAGAAAACTTAGTCTGGAGTAAAGGTCATGAAAAAACCTGGAGTAGAAGATGTGGCAAGGTTATGCAAATTTTCTAAAGGCCAGCTAATGAGGGATTCTAGGAGACAAACTTTATGTTTTTTATTGAGGTAAAGGATATGACAACAGTCTTCTTTTCTAGGGAAGTGCATTGCAAATTCTATTACATTGGTGAAAAGAGACCCTGATCTGAAAGTAAAAAGCTCTTGTTTTAACCATTTGCTTTTCCATGACATGACTGGCAGAGGTTACTGTCCTTTTTGAAGCATTTTTGTAGATCATAGTTTGAATTGCATTCAAAGTAGAGACTACAATTTTTCTCAATCAATTAGCATAAGACTATGTGTTTTATGCAAGTTGCAGAGGTTAACCATAGATATGTTTGACCCACATGAATTTTTCTCATTAGTCTATTACATCTACCAGTAATTTTACTTCTCATATTTACAGGTTCAGTGAACATTTCAAATGGTTATATTTTTGCCAAAGTCTCTGATACTCAAATTTGTGAATGCCCAGAAAACACAAAATGCCAGAAGAGCCAAACTAGACTTACACAATATAACCCTGACCGAAAGGAATGGCTGAAGCCAAAAGGTTTTCTAAGCCAGTCATTTCTGCAGTCATTACTCACCCAAAAAAATGCATTTATTTCCTGATTCTTGTCACTCTAAACCAGTTTCTTCAATTCAATTACTGCCAAATCAAACTACTATGAAAAGAAACTGTAATGAGCACTGAATAGTAGCATAATGGTTTGCTGTCTTCTACTGTCCAGTTACCTAATGTTTTTTTCTACCTTAGCAATTGAGTAGGGGTGATCATCCACCTCGCTTTAAAAGAACAAAGGGAGGATTTGTGGACTACGCAGCAACTACATCTTCTGTGTTTTGGGATGGCTTTTCTCCCCATTGAATTTATTAGTATTTTCCTTGTATTAATTGTGAGGTGGATTGTCAGAATTTGGCATTGCACAACACAGAATGACAAAAGAGTAATTCAAGAGGAAGTATTCACAAAGTCCACTCCCGTATGAGAAACTACGATATGTTAAAACAACAGCTCCACAAATTTCAGTGGGAATACCTGATCAGTAAAGACGCACAAAGTATATGGTGAGACAGCAAAAAAGGCAAATGCAGTATCTGGCCTTACACTCTCATTAAAGAGATTTAGGTCTTCATTACTGAAAGATGGATAGTCTTATAAATACATATTTTCTTCCTAAGGTCATTAAGAAAATTGGGATTCTTCACCTTGTCCTTAAACTCAGTGGAAACTGCTCTGCTCACCTCTTTCACTTGGTGTTTAAATTATTTGCACGGCTTTAATTAATACTGGGTGTATGCCTGAATGTCTTTACTTTTGTCACTTTCTGCCAATCACTTAAAACCCAGAAGCTGAGGTTTGCTTGCTGCGGAAGTCATCTGGAAACAAAATCAGTTGAAAATACCCAAGTACAGTGAGATGACTGATCTTTTCAGAGAATCCTTATTTCAGTCTCTCTAGTTTCTAGCAAAAGAAGTCAGTCCTAGACAATTAGGAGGGAGAGATAAACATAAAATCAGGCAAAATGATGTGCTGATATGTTGCATTGCAATAGCCAGCTGGATCTTGGGTGATCCAAACTAAATTCACATCTATGCAGCCTGCCCCCCTATCGCCTATAATTTTACATGCAGAATAGCAAGTGGGACATCTTCTGAAATCAGAGCAACATGGACTGTAAAAGGTCTTACTGAGGTGAGACAATCTAGGTGCGCAAAAGAACTTCCTCATTTAATGAAACAAATACGAAGCCACAATGAGATAATAAGTATGTTTTATACAAAGGTAATACATTATTGTGCAATATTTACAAGTGCAAAGTTTGTGATTCCATAGGCACAATGTACATCTACATTAAGATGGAATCATAAGTAAATAGAAAAAAAAAAAAATGAAACTAAGCTAAGTAAAAAAAAAAACCTCAACAGTTTAAATCCCTTACCACATTATATCCTTTACAGCCAGCATGAACTCAGTGCATTTGCACAGGATGTAAGTCAGGGCACAAATGGGCTCTTCAGCTTTGAGATTCCTCCAAGATTTCCCAACAGCTTGCTGAGCATAATTTGGACTTTGTTATTTAAAGCTACACAGAATAATACAGTATGAAGACTGGTGTGCACAATAACTCTTGCACAATTTATCACATGGAGAAGAGCTACTAATCTTTTTAGGAAACAAAGCATTCAAAATTATTTAATGCTAATATTTATGCATCAGAAAGCATTCTAAGCACAAAATAGCCGTCCTCCCCCTCCCCATCCACACACAACATGCATTTGTGAACATCTTTAGCTACAATACACTGTATTATCAGAGAGTCTAGAAATTACCACACTAGAGGTTGGCATACGATATCAGTATTAATGCCACTTTCATAACACAGGTGAGCTGCATTTATAAGACTAATATCTTCCACAAATAATTAGATATGAATAGATACACATACAGTCTTAGAACCAATGATGACTCAAGACTGTAAAGAAGTACATTATTGTTATAAACTGTAATTACTGCAGTGATCAAAATAAGTGTGGCACAATTCTGCATAGCAAACTTCATATATTTACATGGCTGTCAGTAAAAAAAGAAAAAAGAAAGGTGTAACATCTTATGAACAACCCATTATTTTCTTGGGTATGGTTTTTGTGGGATTTTTTTTTTTTTTGCTTGGTTGGTATTTTGATTTTTTTTCTGTTTCCTTGTTACTATTTAAAGAAATACAAAACCACAACTTTATCAATATTAAGGTACTTACGAAATTGGATTACATAACAATCATTCCTAACAAAGCAGATGGGCACCAATCCATCACTGTAATTATATGGCTATTGCTACATTATTTTAAAGAATTAAGAAAAGTATATGAGAGTATAGCTGTCTGAATAATTCAATGTATCTGGTAAGAATAAGGTTTTCTTTACATGCCAACTCAACAGTCTAAAAGCAAAAAATTCAAGTTTTCATATGACAGATTTCTTTAAAGTATTAAAACCAATTAAAAAAATACTTTTTTAATGAAACATAATTGTATTACTTCCTAGGAGAGTTGAGTACCTCCTTTGCCTCAATTAGCGTAGGTTCAGTAAATCAATAAATCAGAGAAATCAGTTCTATTTTTTTCTTTCATGCAAGTAAAGGTTCCATATCCAACTCAATATAGTACTTACTTGGCCAGTGAGCTCCCTATTTGACGCTTTTTGCAGCATTCCTGTTCCAATGCATAGCATTGCTCTATCAAGCTTGGTTTTGTTTTGGTTATACTATGTAACAAAGATAATTAAGCACATTCTACATGATCTCCAACTGCGACATTCCAGAAGGATAAGAAAATTATAATCAACCAGAGCCCTTTTTACAGTTGTTTTGAACTTTCATTTAAATCAAAATATTAAAACCCCACAGTCTCCCAGATTACACACTGTAGGTGCAAAGTGGGCACTTCACTATCATTTACCCAGATTTTAGGCTTTTCCTATTTCCCAATTATTCGCTAGATTTAATAAGAGGTGAAAGAACATCTGCATCACTGAGAACATTGAAACACAGACAACTGCATTCAGACTTCTTATGAATTAGTAGTGGTATCTCAGCCATCAACTGCTACAGCACCCTCAACTAAGTTAGCCTCTCCAGAATGTTAAGAAATACTTAGATCCATTAGAACCATTAGATTAAGTACAAAAGCTAATGTTATAGGGTGCTACTTCCCACACATTCCATTTTTTAAAAGGTTATATTGAAGATAATTTTTCTGAAGCAGGACTCAAGTTGGTAAGAAGAAATAGCACTATTACCAAACAAGAGGCAAAAGCAAAAGAACAGTCATCTGAAATTCCTCAAACTGTCTTTTACCAGTTCCTTTTAAGTTGTCTCCAACTTCATTCCTTATCTCTGTATGCTGAAACTCAGTCTGAATTTCTGCTTATTGGTCTTACTTAGTTCCTCCAAGAAACCTCTGATGGTTCTTTAATGAAGCCATAAGATGAATATCCTCTGATAAGCTAAGTTTTTGCTCTGTTTTCTCGCACAATGTGTTCTTTCTGCCTCTCCCTTCACTTTATAGTTCAAAGCCAATCCTAAACTTTACACAGGCAGTAATAGTAACCTGGCTTGTCCCACTCTTGTGATCACGGAAATCCATTCCATTGCCTTTTTCTCTAATTGCAATTTATAACATCCTGTCAATGTATCATATTAATTTAATATAGGGTGTGGTGGCAATAAGCTCTCAAAAGATTGCTTTTCTATCAAATAGCTTGCTAAACCTATTTTTAAGACTATGAGATATTTAGGAGATTCAGTTATATCTACCGCAATTTCCATCTTACTACAAATATCTCATAAAAATATCTGTTCTGTCTTCCTCATATATTTTGTAAGTATTGCCTTCTTATAATTTTCTGAAGCAGAACCATATTCTTTTCACATGCCCTTACTCATTCAGTCCTGGACAGTTTTTGTAGCTCTCATAGTTCTGAACTGGTGTTTTATTCAATGGTCATTGCATGCTAGCCAGAACCCTGCACCTTCTCCTTTCGAGTTGCTACTGAGCTTTTTGTATGTCTCAATATTTCAAGATGTATTCTCTCCTTCAGATCTACTAAGAAGCTTCTAAACAAATATTTCATCTACTTTGTATCCCACACTGTGCACCACTTCAAAATACTCTTTCCATCATCTATTCTTTGCTCACTGTCTAAAACCATTTGCTCAGGCTTGTCTTTCACTGCTGACATATCCAGCTCAAATGTCTCACTCAGCTCTCTTATTTGTGATACAATCCATGTGTCATGTTTCTCTCTACACATCTGTCTGCTGCTTTTACACTGATTGTTTCTCCAGCTGTTTTTTCTCTGTTTACTTTCTTTCCGTGCCTTTGGTCATCCAGGTGTACTGAGCTCTTTGACTGATGACTCCCTTTCTATTCTTCTTCAGTCTCCTACTGCAAAGTTGCATTCCACCTACAATACAGCTCACTTTAAGAAGGACTACCAAGAGTCCAAAAAGTGGGGTAGGGTGTAGTCAGTTGTCCAAAAGTTGTTGACTTCAGGCTTTCACCAAGAGCTAGTTAATGAGAAAATACAAGAGCCTGTACTTGGAGATTTCAGAAACAATGATGACCTTAGAGGCCACTGGGCCAAATCTCTTAATCATTTCTCAATCTGGCCATTAAAAATTACCTTAAAATCTGAATTACCCATAAACTAGAGACAAGGGTTTTTTTAACTTTTGGAATAATTTCTTCCATGTATTCAAGAAATCTGATCTGCCTATTAAATCTACATCACCCTCTCTGCCTGTAAATGGGAACCAGTGATCTGCATTACCACTCACTTGATTTTCTTCCAGTATTGAAAGCCGTTCTGAGCTTTCTCAATAGCAATATCAAATCCAACTTCATTTTGTGACAGGTTTTTTTTTTTTTAGATAGCTTCTTCATTATTAAAAGACAGGCGCTAAAGAATATCTTTAACAAATTTCCCTCTTTCATTTTCTTCATCAAATTAGTCAGTTGTTCCACTCTAGGAATTGTAACACAGTCCTGGTTCTCACTCTTTCAAGCCTCTGCTCATTCATAAAACATCTGGTTTTTAAATATATTGACATTTTCTTACCTATCATCTCAGAAGAGTTTAGGAAATCCAGGTTGAGAGCCATATATTGGAATCTAGGATCTAGATTACTAGTTGCTATTTGATCAAAATATAAGCTACCTAAATTACATGATTCTTATTTAAATTTAAAAAACTTCATACATTTAGAATAAAAAAAAAAAAGTCTCCTAAGTGTATAAACGAGCCAGAAAAGCATAATTACTATTCTCAGTGAAGATACTGCAATGGATACAAGAGGGGCTGGTACCTACAGACAGAAAAGAATGTAGTGTGAAAATACAATCCAGAAAGGAGCTGCTTTTTGTAATACACATATTGAGCACTACAATGAATATGGACACAAAAGCTGTCAAAAAGGTAAAAACTTACAAACAGAAGGTCTTAAAACTTTATCATAAGATTTTAATAAAAAAAATAAACAATAGCTGAACTCTCTACTCAGCCAAAGTTTCAAAGAGAGTCAAAAGACGCCAAACTTCATTAAGTTTGGATGAAAGTGACAAAAGTGGATGTAAAGGTTCAAAACTGTGATTGCAGGAGTTCCTTTCATCTCTGCTACAAGACATGAGCCATGTTCCTGCCAAAAACTCAGTGTCAGCCCAACAGAAGGGTATTCCAGGAGATCATCACCTCTCAATTGCTCACCTGAAATGGTCATGAAAATGTAGCAGGATGACTGAGAAATGAGTGAAGATTAGCAGCAGCTTTCACAGTGACACCAAGTACTTACCTAAAAACGTTTTATTCTTTCTGTATAGTGTGCAAGCCAGGTCCTTTTGTACCAACTCCAATATTGTAAGTAGCTTTTGTTTGAACATCCAAAGTATCAAGGTCAGGACAACAGCAAAGTACAACATCAAGCAACGCATTTGAGGGGATGACTCTGGAGCAGCTGGTTAGCTTCCATGATAAATGAGAATTACAGCAGTTTTCAAGAGACCAACAGAAGGCTGGCAGGGTCCTAATCAGCTATAACATCAGTAGTAAAGATCTAAGGAGACTACAGCATTTCCAAAACTACAAACTTCTCTGGGCTTTAGTTTCAATAATTATAGCTGTGACAGCTGGACAGTATGGGTACATGACTGGAATTGGTTGGAGTTTTTGACATATGGTGCTATTGGAATCTTGTCTGTCAGGAAAGGAGCATAAAATTACCCCCCAGCAACTGGGAGCTGCAGTGCATGTCATCCTGTCTCAAAGTAAAGGAGCAAATATAGCATTTCTGCAGGTTAACATTCAGCAAATGACAAAATGTCATTCAAGTAATGTTACAGCAGTACATCAGTGAAAAGCACTGCAGGGTCAGAGGGGCAATTTAAGTTAACTAGAGGAAGCACGTTGGCATGCTTGGTTTTCCTGCTGCATGTGAACATGTTCTAACTAAATTTCTAGCTCCTGCTATACTGCTGGAATAACCATTTGGTGCTGACACTGCGGAAAGCAGCCTCACATGAGTTGAAAGAGACTCCAGGTGTCTTGAACAATAATGTAAGATACTTACTTCTTTCTAAGTGTGCCTCTGATGCTGTCTTTTTTCATCCTGTATGTTTTAGCCCATTTAGAATTCACGCACGCTCAGAAAAAGGGAAGCACTGTCCTCCACCTACATGGGTACACTCCTACCAAAAAGCAGTGTGAGGTGGCCAGTGATTAATTTTTTCTTAAAATCTACTGATTATAAATAAATGTGAAAATTTTTAAGGAAAAGATATTCAGTAAAATGAAGTAACACAGAACTGATTTTCAGCTAGACAATCCCTCTGTACATGGCCCATTTCTACTACAAAAAATAGTTGAACCATAGGTCATTGAGACAGAATTCATCATTTAATCTGTTTTCCTCAAACTCTGAATTATGCATGTCGAGAAATTTTAGGTAATATACAACATTAGGTTTAGTAATTCATGTTTGGTTTCTACTTACATGCCATGATATAAGATTTTGGCAAATCAATTAATGATGACGCAGTGGAAGTAGATGCCATTTTTTTAAAACAATAAACACAAATATCTTATAAACAGACTTTTTCAGATATTTTCTCACAAAAAATGTGAAAATAATCTTATCAAGTAACATTTCTACAGGCAAGCTGTATCTTAAGCTGTGTTATTTTGCTAGTGTGAACTATTTTGGACTTCCTTCCTCTACAAACCCCGGGTATTGGGGATGTTTCCCTCTTGGTTTTTATTTATGCCTCAGAGGCCTTTTCTGATGTTCATTATGTTTAAAAGGGAGAGAGAGAATAAACCTTGTAATACAGTAACATGAAGGCCATTTCACAAAAAGCAGAGACAGGGGAGGGGGAAAGAGAATGAGATACAATATTATAAAACTAATAAGCAGAATAACACAGAAATACAAGGGTATACTCCTTGTACACTCTCTTGAGTGGTGAACAACAATGACCTCTGGTTTCCAGTACGTTTAAAACTCTGTCTTAACCAGGGTTCTCAAATGTGTTAAAAATATACCATATGGGGCTTAGTGGTTTTGATTAGAAATGCATTAATGTGGGACAATCGGCTTTTCCAGAAGAAAGGCATTTCTAACAGGAGAAAGCTGCTATTATTTATAAGAGCTGAGATCATCCCATTTTACTGATTCATTTAGACTGGTGCCAACTACAGCTGAAAACAAGCATTTCTTCACAAGGAAATTATGAAATTGCTGGAGACTTTGATCTAACATCACCCAAGTTTTCATCTACAGGGACCCACAGCACAAACATCAGTCACTGAAAACACATACTTTACAGCATATCTTATAACAGAGGAAAGGAGAGAGAAGCCTATTTGATCAAAATATTTGAAACCATGACCTAAAGCCAGCTTTGACAGAACTAACTTTGTGGGGTTTTTTTTCAGTAATTTAGATTCTTACATTAATTATTTTCTAATAGAAAGTGAATAACTCATAAAGTAGCAAGACTCTAAGCATTCATATCCCTTGGCTTCTTTCCCACCATTGTAAAATATGTCTGTCCAAGGAGCTGTTTTTCAAAAGTGCACACACATAACTACATGCCCAAATAGACTGTACATTTGTTTGTATTTGCAAATATTTGATCTTGCTTTGTACTACCAGATTTGGTATACAGTATTCGCAGTTAAAAATCTCCCCTTAGGCCTGTAAGACTATCCCAGTTGAAGAAAAAAATCAAAGAACAATTGCCCTCAAGTCACATCATGTGACAAGTAAATATGAAATACTTATAACACCAGTAAAAGAAAAGCACAGAAAGTGGATTAACAAGATACTCCACTCCATATAGTTTAACTGAAAGATGATTAATAAGGACAGTAGCTGAAAGTTGCTGTTACAAGTCATTGAAGGTTTATAATAATGGCCAAGACAAAAAGGCTATATTCTCAGAGAAGCCTGCTCTATAAGACCATGTTACCACAGTCTGATGAAGAAATGTGAAATATAAAGTGTCAAATAGAAGAAAATGTAATCGGTTCATTGAGCTTACGCTGAAGAATTAAAGAAGGCAATAGCCTTGAGGAATTAAGGCACCTCTGAACTTTCACGCAGCATGGGCTGCTGGTGCTCCCCTTGTCAAACAGTAAATAATCAAATCAACGGGAGGCATAGAAGTTGAAAAAAACTCAAAGGAAACATAATTTTCCAGATATACCAACAGTAAAACTCATTCCCACATTATATAATTTTGAGTTTTAGCAAAATACAAAAGGCAGAGACATGGACTTTTGTATTCTGTATCTCACTGATATCTGTGAGGTTTTGTGGTATTCTGGGTTCAGTATATTCTTCTGACTGATCATTTGAGTAGAACTCATCTGCAGCCCTGGAGGGAAAAGTGTCCAACTCCCCGGAGAGTTAGGCTTAGGTGAAGGTACACAGAGCACCAGAATCAATACTAATTCTATGTGACCAAACACAACTAGAGAAACTTGAAGACCAAACTCTTTCACAGATCAAAATGATGGATAAATTTCTGGTGAATAAACCAATACAATAGAAGTATTTCCTGTTTTCCCTACTATAATGGGAATAGGGACCTTTTCAGTCCTCTAAAGTCCCTCCCACAGGCCACCTTCTTCCATCCATATTCACAAGAAAAGTTTGGAAGAAGGAGACAGTAGTCATGACTACCACAGCAACACCAGAGAGATCACAACTATGCTGAAGTCCCAGGCTTCCGAATAAGACACAGACACATCGGACACAGCAGTAAAAGGACAAGTAATGATCTCTGTTCATGTTAAGGGGGCTATTTTGCCACCTTGCTTCTCTCCACCTGGATTTGGGTAGGAAAAATTTCAAGCAAATTATTTGTTTGAAAGTCATATGATCTTAATATCCATCTGTTAATTATCAGTCCTATTCTGCACTGGTATAGTGCCTCTGTATGCTAATTTGGTGGGCTGGGTTAGAGCACCCTACACTGACATGAAATTCAGGTGTACCTCTGGGGTTTCTGATCCCTGAAGTCAGCAAAAGCTTATGGCACCACATAGATGATAACAGCTGTCAGTCTCTCAAGGGAAAGGCTCTGCTCATGTTGCTCTTGAAACAAATGGTGGAATATCATTAGAAACATCCTCATTGATACAGGCTGACAGTTACCTTCATTGTCTACAGTTAGAACTGCTTCAGATATAGTACACAGTACTATAAAATAGCACAGTTTGAGTCTGCATAGTGAGCCACTCGTTATGTCAGGCAGTCTTACAGAGAGAATAAGAGTAATGGAACAAAGGGAGAAACTGACAACTCTAACGAGTAAAGAATGGTCTCTTCCAGAATGGTTGGGCTGGGTGACCTTCTCATACCATCAGATTTTACTGGAAGATAAGTCACTTGACTGTGCCCACATCTGTAGTCAGTATATCATTTACTAATAAACCTTGCATTACTGCAGTTGTCTTTAAGTAAATATGGCAGCCTGCTCAAGCAAATGAATTAGGAGGCAGTGTTCCTTAATAAATCTGTAAGATAACTGAGCCTAATCCAGAACACCTAAATTAGGAAGCTACTTCTCCACTGTCTACTCAGAGAGTGTATAGCTCCTGAAATAGGCATCTAGAGGGGGTTCTGAATATCCCTTGATGTTCTCAAATGGAAAGACCTCAGCATACTAAATGTGGTATTGGTGCTAGGATCATACTGCTAGCTGGGAAAAATATAGTTATGTCTCCATGTTTAATACCATCTACATTCTTGACATATCAGCTGAGCCCCTGGGTGACTTCAGAGAGGCTAATTATAATTACCTCTTCCTCTTACTAATAGTGTCACAGAAAGAGTAATGACCACACTTGTTCAGTGTATCTGTCCTACAGCCTGTCTGAGGAACAAGACGTTCAGTGTCACAGGCAGCACACTTCCTGCAGCCTTGCGTGCACCTCTGAACTTCTGATATGCAAGTCTTGATGTTTCTTACCTGGTGAATGTGAAGCAGCTTTTGAGGGTCACAAGTTCTACCACTGCTTGCAGGGGCAGGCAAACATAATAACGTGGCTTCCCAGGACATGAGACTACAGTCTAGATCGTATCCAACCTCTCGCTGTAATTTACAGCATTTTCTTCAAAAAGGACCAGGCATTTTCGGTAGATGTCAGGTTAAAAAACAATGGTGTTTCAAACCACTAGAAAGCCTGTAGACTTCGTACTTTCAAAAGACCAGCATAAATATGTAGTTTATACCTGTCTTGGCGCATCCTTTATACAGACTTTCAGGACTTTTCCCACAGTGTTTCGGAGGTTGTTACAAATGCCAACACAGAAGGGAAGTGGATGTTTGGCTTCTAACTAATGTCAGTATTTACTAACCTGAAGATCTCTTCTTGTATCTAGCAAAGTGGTTTGTCAGTAGGTAATATGAAATTGCATCTGACACATTTGAAAACTAAGTGCCAGACTCAGGGTATGTTTTCATTTCAGTACACAAGTCTTTATACTTGGAGTTTCTATTAGCTTCAGTAACAGCATCCACACTGCTACCTTTAAATATCAGAGGTAGCAAGCCTCCAGGTGAAAGCAGCTTAGTACAGGTCCCTGTGTAGAATAGCTTTTAAAGTAATCTTTCCAGAATTTTCTGAATGATTTTTCTTGCAAACACAAAAGGATCCAAGAACTACCAAAGGCCTGTTGGACATATCAGAAGTGGGTGGAATTTGATTTTGTTCATCCTTTCAAAAGTGCCTCCGAGGTTTGTAAATATTCACTGTGGTACTAAGGTTTTGAGAAAGTAGTTATACAGAAAATTTGAATGATTAATGACCCAAGACATTTTAACATGTTATTTCTCTATTTTCAACATAAATAGTGTGTAAAGGGTGTTTAAAACTTTAATGAATCGAACTATATGAGTAAATAATGTTAATCATTTTAATTGCCCAGTAGTCTGAAATTAGATTTAACAGTCTGATAATGTATCTTTAAAGGAATACAACCCTGCTCTATAAAAAATCCCTTCTGAGCCAATTCTAATAATTTCTATTTATCTTTTATGACACTAACTGTTATACCAGTCTGCCGACAGACAGCCTTACGCTCACATTTAGTTTAAATGTGGTGCAGTATAGTTTTTCATTATCATTAACGTGCTCCTGGTGGGCAGAGTGCAATGCAGTGGCACTGGTCACACTTCATTGCTTTATCTCATATGACAAAGAGAGATGATGTGCTTCAGTCCAGGCCAGAAGATGAAAGCAAAAGGTGGCCATGGAAAACTCCCCCTGCTGCCTAGGAACAGCATAAGGGCTGCATCGAGTGACTTGCTAACAGCACGAAGGGGCAGACAAATAGATTTTCCTCTATATTTATAACCAGCATCATTCTTCCTTTCAGGCCTTTCAGTGCAGGTAGCTGTTTTATATGAAATGAACAATCTTTATAGACGTACCAGAGCCATAACAAGGCTGATTTTCAGCGGGGCTGAGGTATATAACTCTTACAGAATTGTCAGGCTTCTTGCTCAACAAATCAAGCCTAACTTATGATGTTTGCAGTGTAATTTTTATTCCTGTTTGACTAGCCAACTACCCAGTGGTAATAGGATGTTAGAAAAGGGCAGTAGCAATGTTTGTACATGCCATGATTGATAGGCAAACTCTGCATTTTTCATTTATATCTCCTGATTCCAAATCAGTTAAGTTTAGGAAAAATGAAACAAAATGGCAAGAAAAATGCTTGCAGATTGCAGCCCAGCACTCTCGTAGATCTGAGTTCAGCCCACATCTGCTAGGATTGTCTGGAAACATTAAGATATCTAAATGAAAATCAATACTATATGTGCCAGCATTTACTACCAAGAACAAGTATCAAGAGACATGGCTTTCAAGCTTGTACTTGAGCCATAGTCTGAACCCCAGGGGTTTCCTAATTGGCCCAGACTAATCATAGAAGAGTTAAATTTTTAACCAGGAAAGACATCTTGTTTTTCTTACAAGTCATCATTTTGAAACTGAAAGCCTCACCTTGTGCAGTAGCAGATGTATGGTGATAGCCACCGGTCATGCAAGAACTGCTTCTCACCTGTCAAAGGTAAAGGAAAGACTAATTTACTGCCTTCCATAAAACCAGTCAGGCACATTTAAGCTTTTGGTGGGTATATAGTGCTATCAAACCTTTCACAAGAACTGCATATTTTCTCAACTTAAAAGCTCTGCATTTAACCCTCCTTTGCTAGAAGACAGAAGGTTTATACTTTACAGGTAAAAGACCCTCTATGCAACATGGTTTCCTAACCTAATTTTTTTGTGTCTGATACATAAATATATTTCCAAATCAAATACTGCTGGTAGGACTTTATTTTCTTTTTCTTCTGCAGTGAATGCAGATGTGCAGAGAAACTAACACACAGTAGTTCAGTTCACAAGGTGTAAAGACATGCACATATTTTATTTTCCCCATACTAAAATAAATCCTTATTCTAGAATAAAAGTGTGTACGATATCTCTTGGAATACTGTTAAAAATTATACTGCATGAGGGGATTGGGTTCCTAATATTTGTATTTGGGATGCCAAATGTGAGCAGATTTTACACTATTTTCAACAAATTAAACACAAATATGTAAAATGTTTATAAAACTCAGTCTTCTATTCTGGGCTTATTTTGAGTAACTTAATAATTCTGCATGGATTTTTTTAAGCAGAACAAAATAAAATGATGAATTAAGCTTGGAAATGCAAAATCTAATTTTTTTTTCCCAGCTTTCTTCAATAGCATACGTAAACATCCCCAGAGACTCACATCTACCAGAAATTTAATGACACTATTTAGTTTCTTTCTGTCCCATATGTTAGATGCATTTTTAATGTGTACCTCTTAAAACAAACCAAAAAGTTGTCAGATACTGTATTCTCTTCTCACCACTGTTAATGTTTTCCTAGACAGTGCTATCATGGAAACATCATGGCATATTGTGATCAATGAAAGCCTGCTTCTCACATGGCATGATGTTTCCCTTGGATTCTCTTCTCCCACTTGTGCCTGCTGTGAAATTTTGTCAGTTCTTTTACCTTTAAGGAACATTCTTGTCTTCCATGTTGTGAACTACTGAGTTATCTTCTTGAATCAATCTTCCCGTCTTCTTTGCCGCTTCACCTCCCACTTCGTATGGAACAAGAAGGCTATCTTTGCCTTCCCCTTCAGTCACTGTGTCTGATAATTTACTGCTCTCACACTGCAGAAAAGAACAAGCTAATGAACAAAATAAATAGATAGTGAGTTTCAGCAAAATCCACACAAATCCACTGAGGGGCAGAAAGACAAGGAGAAGTCTCTCCGAAATTAATCGATTATCTGGGTTTTTATTTCTAGCCTAGATATTACATATGCCAGTCAGCAGGGAAGTACCAAAAGCATCCTAATCATCAATATACGAAATTAAGTTCAAATATACTCTCTTTCTTTTCTGAACCTCCTTTTTTTCTCCTGCCTTTAACAATAATTTAAATATAAATCAAAACTACTTACTACTTTGTACCTGCAGAACTCAATTGGTACAAACTCTTGATTTCTCTTTACTCAAAACAAGACTTCACTATCCCCATTTTGTTCTGCAGCTGCCTTGCTTCATTACCATTGGAAGATTTTTTATTTTTAAATTAATGCCTTTGTGAACTAAAAATAATTAAAGTGCAGCAACATTTCCCCTGCTGCTGCTCTAGCCAGAATGGCAGTGGCTTCTGGCAAAGAGGAGCTATGGGAGGAACTGAGGTGCTAAATGTGTTAGGCCTCCTTAGCAATCTAAATTCTAGCAATCACTGTCTTAATCTTGTCAAAATGGTTTCATTCTTGTCATCTTTTGAAATCTGCTGCACACATGTGCTATCTGTTCCCTTATTCCAGATGTGAAGAAAGATATTTCAGCACCAGGAATCCATAGCAAAAAACATCCTATCTCCCTTAAATTCAGTTAAAATCCTGGCCCCAATGAAACCAACA
Organism: Psilopsiagon aymara; assembly: GCA_024733675.1. Classification (NCBI taxonomy): domain Eukaryota; kingdom Metazoa; phylum Chordata; class Aves; order Psittaciformes; family Psittacidae; genus Psilopsiagon; species Psilopsiagon aymara. The sequence goes on along the minus strand of JANRGW010024724.1, from coordinate 24,958 downwards.
GTGAAAAACAAACTGGCTTCAGTGGAATCAGGATTTTATTACACATACTTCATAATGGTGCTCTGATTTGAGCCCTCATATAAAAGGTAGGTACAAAGAACCACCTTTGCACACAGCCGTGCAGAGCTGGGCAGAATAGCTAGCTCCACTACGCTATTGCCAGGGGAGCTTCATGTCATCCAGAGAGAGAGAGGCAGACAGAAAGACAAATTCAGCTATTCACAGTGAAAAACAAGCAAGACCAAATATCTCTGGATACTTTCAGCATTACAATAAGGCAAAAAGGAGAATTATTAATTATGTTCAAGCATCTTTTACCCCTAGTTTTGCAGCTCTCTTGGGGTAACTAGTGAAGCCATGCAGTATAATTTTGAATTATAAAATCATAGAATAGGGTTGGAAAGGACCTTAAGATTGTCTAGTTTCAATCCTCCCTGCCATGGGCAGGTAAACCATGTCACCTATTTGCACCCATTGCATGAAGACTGCACATGGGTGCACTTTTTATGTACCCATTTGGTGCATAAAGAGTAGACCACAACTGCTCAAAAGCAATGAGGATCACTCCCTTTTCAGCAGCCTCTGTAACTCTATGGAGTGTAATAAGCTCCAGAAGATGGGGGTCTCTATTATAAAAGAGGAGCCCTGTACCAACCCTACTGGAAGAAAAGTCTCTATGCATAGCAGAAAAGGGTACACAAGTTCTCTGCAGAGCTGAGAGCAAGCTCCAACTCACCTCAAACTCTCATTGAAAAGATGATTGATTCTGCCCTGTTTTGCTTCTTCCAGCAAAACGTTGCAGGATATTTTCTCTGCTGCTTGTCTCCAAGTTTACTGCATTTGTTTGCCAAGTCCTGCAGTTGTCAGATGAACATGAACTCCTCCTGATGGTGCACACCTATTTTCCTTGTGATGTAAATCCCCCTTTCCACTATCAATACAAATCACAAAAGCACATATAATTCTACTTATTTTCATATCATACTGAATGAAACAACTTAAAGCTTATGCCAAATTAACAATCTTTTCTTGGCAATTTCACACTGAGATTCTATGCCAACTTCTATTTAACAAGCAATGTTATTAACATAGAAAATAAATTTTTTTGCTTCTGCTTTGATTTGCCTACTTGAATTATCTGGCGTAATGAATTTTCCCATGTATACACATACCTAAAAATGTAACAAGGGCACAATAGTTGTATATTTCCATAAGAATTGCTACTGCACTCAAGTTCTTGACAGTTTAGAGGGGAGTTTTGTGTGGGTTGTTTTTTGTTGTTGTTTGGTTGAGTTTTCTTAATATATTAAAATCAATATTCAAAATAGAGCTTCAAGACACAAACTTCATACTATCCTGTAGACATGCTCCAAGAGCTGGATTTTCTGTAAAGATCTCGCCTTTTAGTGCTACTCAGGAAGTAGAAATGAATTAGAAATAAGATTTAACTAGCCAACAGATTATTCCCCTGGCACAGCGAACGCACTGCTGCTAATGTGCCAGCTTTCCTCCTGCCACCCACCATCTCAGCATATGGGGTGTGTCAGGAGTAAAAAAGCAGCAGAACAGTGCATCACTATTTCTTCTCCCCCGTACAGCTCAGTTAAGCCACGAACATTAATGGCTGCTCTTGGAATTATCTATCAGCAATGCGGAGACCATAAGGTCAAGGATGAGCACAGGAAGGGAACAACTCTCCATCTTTCCTCTGGATTGAGCTTCAGCCCCAGATTCTAACTATCCTCAGTAGCTTTAAAGGCTGTTTTGTGAAGTATGCACCCAAAACTAACATATACATGTTTATGCTGCTCATAGTGGTGTGTACAACTGAATCATGAGTGATCTGACACCTTCTGCTTATCTGTTTCATTTCTCCCAGTGCTACTGCAACTCAGTTCAACTCTTTCTAACATCCATTCCCTTTTCTTACTATTTCTGATGAAGCAGAATCCTTAAACATTCTGTATATGTTTGGGGGTCTTGAATTGTAAGATGGGTTGTTTCTTTGGAATTAAGATCAGTCCCTTGTTTCTCTCCCTGTACATATATGTAAGATGTCTCCTGAAGTTGCTCTTTATACCTGTTTTCTACAGTACAACAAGTTTAGACATAGAACACATATTGTGGAGCCTTCACAGTTGAGCTCAGTGACCGAAAGCTGCTTTGTATCACTGTTTGGACTCTTTCAATAGCCCAGATTTCAACCGGTATCTAGAGAAGGGAGTGTTCATGTCACTTCTCAGAAGTAACAACACTTCTATGGCTTGTTTGCTTGCATTCCATGCATTATGGGAGTAGAAAAGATTCTTTATGGGCTACTAATATATTCAGTAATGAAAGGCATAGTAAATCTGAAAAATTACCAAAATGCAGTCCCAAAAGAAAACCAAGCATAAAATAGTGGCTATATTCTGCTATTCTTTGCTGAAATCTGTATTATTTTCAGTTCATATTGTCCTGAAAAGTGAAATATCCTACTTGGCCATGCAAAAAGTGGACTCTTAAAAAGCTCTCAATAAAAACCTTTGCCTTGGTCCATTCCTGAAGGTAAGGAAGACATTGTCTTTCACAGCTCCTGGGAGGCTGAAATGCGTTATTAAAGAACAGATACTAAAGTTACCTGGATGATTCTGCAAAAAAGGACATGATATGACATAAAAAGGATAGCATAGTTTAATGCCATCATTAGGTTTCAGAGTTAACAATTCATTAATTAAATCTAAATGAGGTAAGTCTCTTTCCCTTTTACCTTGATGATCCAGGAGTAATCTGAATTTGAAACATTATCATACCAAAAGTGCAGGCTAAAATACTAGACAATTTTAAATTAATGTAAGATTTTACTGGTGTTGATGGTATGTAAAAATAATAGTTCCCTAACTGCAGCTTTGAAAACTGACTTCTGGGGGAAAAAAAGTTCTCTGTACTTGTTCTTTCCTTAAAGGCTTTAGATAAGGAATGCAAATAGCGATTTTGTAATAATCTAGAAAATTAATGTTGGCTATTAGAATAATTTCATATTGGATAGTAAATTGAAAATAACAGAATGTTAAGAAGTGACTGAAAAGTGACAAATTTGCAATGATGATAATAATAATTTCCTAAATAATCATTTAACAGTTTTGTAAGAACTAACAACTTTAATAAAGTGAATTTTTATCTGGATATTAGCTGGCATGTGTGGTTTTATTCCATTTCATAGAATTTGCTTGAGCCCAAATATTATTTTGAGAATTTTTTTGTCTTTACTTCTCAAAACTTCTTAAAAAATCTTCTTTATTCTTTGTCTTATACCTTAAAAATTACACCTTTGTCACTGGTTATGACAGGCTGCGCACCAAAAACTTAATCTTTTCAAACAATCCTTAGGCAGTTGAACTTTGCAAGTATCCAGCATTTCTGAAAATCAAATTCTTTCTTCTCTAGACAATGCTTATATGATGTTACATCAATCTGATTTGCAGAGCCTAATCATACTGATTTAGCTACTTATATATCAAACTAAAGTGCAGCCATACAAACAGTACTTGCTTTGAAAAACCATTTGGTACACAGCCTATGATGCAACATTCCCTTCCTCAGCCCTGTTCTCTCCATCCCTGCTGTCTGTTCAAGCATATTGCTCACAGGTAGCCTGCCCTGGTATGGGTAACTAATGCCCTTCATGATTTTCAAGTTAAGCAGTGGCATCCCTTGCAGAAATTTTTCTTTAAGGACAGCAGATGGAGAGAAAGAGCAATGTGAACACCTGGGTTTATGTGTTTCCATTGTGTCTTCTTTACTTTGCCACATTAGCAACTCCAAGACCATCTCCCCTTCCTCATTTGATCATTCCAGTCTTTGAAGAGTCAGCCGTAAAGAGTTGCAGAGAAGGAAATGTATTTGAATGGTTTATGCAAATCCAGGAAACCTGCACAAAATTCTACCTTTCATATTTAAAAATTGCAAAAAAAATAAACCAAACCCCAAACCTTCTTCCCCTAAGCACCACAGGAAGATATGCAGGGAGAAAGGCAGAAGTGAAGTAAGAATGCTAAACAGCTGTTGAACAAGTGGGAAAAAGAAGCAAAAAGGAATGATTCAATGTGAATCAGAATAATGTAGCCACTCCATTTCCAAGGAAGGTTACCTCACAGTCAACCAAGATGCCTTTTAAGAGAAACCCTAATGTTATATCTCTTCACAGGGAAGGTAGAATATTCTGGTCTCAAGTGCCTGGAGAAAGCTAAATACAGTGTTACAGAAGAAAAAAAGTAATAGCTTTGACCCCTTTAAAATACTTTCTGCTCTTCTCATATTACAGTTGGCATCAAACACAAAATTACTGAGGCTTTTCATCACTTTCTTCTTTTCATTAAAAGTGTCCTCGGTTGCACTGAGTTTAAAATATCACAATGCTGAAACAAACCAAAAATTTCTTAGTAATAGCAGCCTGAATGACAGAGTATTAGCACCTTTATCAAACGGGAAATGAACACAACACTGAATTGCATATAGTTTTTACAGCAGATTTGACTAAAGAATCATCATTCATTAAGCTGGTTTTATAGGAGAAATGTCTCTACAATTTGAAAAGTAATTAAAAAGTTGACAGGACATACATTTGTAGTACCTCTCACTGCAACTCACTTTGACTTCTGGATTTTTTTTTTTTTTTTTTTTTCTGATATTTGGGGTTTATACACTGGCTAAAAACTACAATGTCATTAGCTGATGGATGTTTTTGCATCACATCCACTAGGTTCACAATCTCCTTTTATCTTTGCACATCATCACAGGCATTTTACAGTTGTAGGATAACAGAACATGGGTCCAGACAATGCTCTTAAATAGCACACTTTCCAAAACAATAGATGTACATATAATATGCAGCTACACAACAAAAGATACTGTACAGGATACGGGTATTTCCTTTCATTGAAACAGTCCTCTTTGAAATACTTTAGGAGGGCTTTAAAGTAACCTTCTACATTTCATTTTGAAAAGGGGAAGGGAAGAGAAAATTTCCACATAGTGGATTCAGTCAGGCGGAGGACATGACTTGTGCAATCCTAATAAATCAGAGCATTCCCGTGTGGCAGAAGCAACAGGGGAATAGTGTAAGAGCAGTGCTGCATGTTGACCTAAGCAAGAGCTTATCGAGAAATGATGTCCTCTTAAACAGACTCCTGTATAGATGTTCTGCATTTCCTCTGACAAATTGTAAGTGCCCTGACTGTAACATTCCTAATAAAATAGGGCTGATTTAGCAATGCACAAACTGCCCATTATCCTACTGCATAAAAAGGCCATTTAAAGCAAAGCCTTAGGACACTGGCCCATTGGAAACAGTACATCTGAAAAATTACCCCCATCTTATGCCACCAAAGCTGTTAACTACCCTAGGGAACTTACCTCATTTACAACACAGACAAATGTTAAATTTAATGAGTTTAAAAACTGCCATTTTTCTTGCATGACTTTGATAACACTTGAAATCTTAAGCAAATACTTGGCTATTTTTTCCCCTGAAACACCATCTAACCACTATTACCACCACATTTGTTTTTAGCTGCCCTTGTCTTTCCCTCATTCAAGTCATAATGCTGTGTGAAAGTGCAATTATAAAGTACATCCGCTTCAAAACAATGCTGGAAAGATTAAATAATCTATTTTAACAGAGTGTTCCTGCCTGAAAACTTTGCATGCCAAGATTACTACTTGTCATTATCTTCCCAAGAGATGGAGCACCTTTTTAAAAAGTATCTCTAATGAGATCTACAAATCTATGTGCAAGACAGCTTACTTTATTGTGTTTATAAAGATAAAAAAATATTTTAAACAGGTTGTGGCTCTTGGGACTGATAAAAACACAATGGGGTAAGGTCATTCAGAAATGTTAATAAAAGTTTTCATAAAATATGATGATTCTCAAGGACTAATGTTTGGGCATGAAAAATAACTACAAAAGTATATTTTCTGCAATGGCAAACACTCAGTTTTTCTCCACCTCTTTGACTCTCCAAATCCTTCATTTGTTCTGTGGGTGGACAATGTTTCTAGCTATTTGATTGCCCATCTGGGATGGTACTACTATAAGCAGATGCAGCATCTTTGCCCAAACTTCACCCATTCCTTTACAAGTTTTATAGAAACATTCACCTGCTTTAGCCATTAAACCCTTGTTTTAAGCACTTAATCTAAATGTCAGTGAACGACATTAAAAAACAAAAGAAAAAAAGCCTTATCCTAACCATACAAAAGGAAAACCTGTTCAAACCCTGGAAGGGTGATGGCCTTCTTTTCTCACAGCATAGTTTTCAAGACAAGAAATTCTGGGAAACATAGCAAAAACAGGTGACATTATTGAAGGTAATTCTGTGCTGGTAAAGTGTCACGTCATGCTTATATGCCTTATCACCTTCCCTTCTTTTAGCCTAGTGTTCTGTAGCTCCATATAATTAGCCACAACCTGAGAGAAAATGCTTTTTTTTTTTTTCCAAGTAGAATTTCTTACACAAGTCAGATTACCTTAATGAAATCAACATCAAATATTGGATTTTCATGTTCAGACATAGTACTGGGGAGAAAGCCAATACCCTCTCCATCTTTTATTTTCCTCACTTGTGACCAGATTTTAAAACCAATAATTTGCAAATAATTTCTATTTACACAGAAAACAGGCCTTCAAGCATGTAACTCCATTAATTGCAGGCTATCAACACCTATGTGTCTATTCAATAGAGACATGTGCATTTTAGAGTGCAGGCACAATTTTGCCTCAAAAATTGTTTTTTTATATTCATGTTTTACGTATTTATGAATTTAATGTTTAAGATTGATTTGATAGGTCAGGTAACACATTTTATTACATTAAAAACAATAAAATAAATGCAGAAATATAAGAAAAAATTAGAGCAGTAGCAGCTAATTATCTTGTCAACCTTGTACACAAAAGATGAGATTCTCAAAGTTGATTCTGAAAGTACTCTGTGCACAAACACGTCAGTTTAAAATAAAATGGTGAATGCTGCATTAGTTTAAGACTCACAAAATGGATATTTCAAAGCAAACTAAAGTCATGCAAAGTAATTATAATATTTTGGTTATGCAATTTCTATCATTTTCAGGGGGGGAAGAAAAAAAATTTAAAACCGTGTATTCGTCAAAACCACAAGAGTTTTGAGTTTCCAAAACTGCACTTCCTAACCTGGCTAATATAAGGTACACTTTTTAATCAATATTTCTACAGTTTAAATACCTTTCTTTTGGCAAGATCACATAACCTTTATTCCATGAAAAATAACACATTACTAATCTGAAGTGAACAGATCAAAGATTAGCTAGGCAAAAAACACTTATTCATTTCCATCTGAATTATCAGTAAAAATTTATCCAGAAAAAATAATACAGACACGTAATAAACTTCATCAACCACAGACTCAAAAGCCAAGAAATGCAGTTTATGGTGTATATGCTGCTTTCATTTTTTCACACATCTTTTCAGAAAAAAAAAAAAAAAGAGACAAGTAAACAAAATAAAATATTAACACTTTGCATTAATCTCAAATATATTTCTAGTCAGCAGATAGCAATTGCATGTCATATTCCAGTTACAAAGCCATTTAGTTGGTCTGCATATTTCCCTATAAATCCAAGTTTGATTCCCAAGCTGAGACTTTCTATTTCTGTCCCTATGCAGAAACCAGGTAACTACTGAAGGATAGATTTTACGGGAAAAGTCTGCAGGAATTACACTAATGGGGAGGATTGGTTTTCCTAGTTTATATTCTTTGTTTTTTCAGAAGGCAGAAAAGGCAAGCTGAGGATCCTTAGTGTATCAGCTTTGCATCAAGCTACTTTGGTTTTTGCTAAAGAAATTGTGATGGTGAAGGACACCAAAAGAAATGGGGAAGAACAGTAGCAGCAACAAATTAGGAGAGCAAAAGGAGAGCAAGATACAGACTCCCATCATGAGTAAGGCTTCATTACTACAGAGATCTCAGCACATTTAGATGCAAGATTTAGCAGACAAAAATAGGCACAAGCAGTACAAAGGTATCGTAAGAGCTAAGTCAAACCCATTTCAGGTTCCTCCTCTTTTCCCACTGGGATGATAATCCCCAACTACAAGATTTTGTTGCCATCACACTATGCACTACCTCTGATACCACAGTTGTTTTAAAATAAAAGCTAGAGCACTGTACTGGCAAAATTCTATGCCACAGACTTGAAATGCATGAGCTATGCAAGACCATGTCATCCTGTGCTATCACCTTATCCACAGACAGAGAGAAACAGCCCTGAACAGCCCTTGCACACAGCCCTTTAAAAGAATAAGGTGGACAATACCAATTTTGCTGGCCTGGTTCAGTCAGCAAACATGGAGAAAAGAAAGATGTTTTGAACCTTATTCCTGCATGCCCCACATCTTGGAGACCATCCATATTAACACCAGTACTGGTTTCAAATAGTCTTTGCCTGGATTCAAATAGTCTTTGCCCTTGGGGATTGTAAAAACAAAGACGAAAAACTGCTATTCAGAGCAAACATTGAGAAGGCTACTCACAGTTGTTACAGGTGCTGTGGTAGCTGTCTGAACCTTTTTCTTTGACTGTAAGTTCACAGAAGGAAAGACTTTGCACAACATTTCTTACTCTTTTAAAAATTACAAGGAAATACCTAAAGCAATTTAGAAAATTCAAAGCCACAACTTCATCTGGGTGTTGCATGTTCATCTGCATCAGTTTGTGGCCAAGTACAATTTCAAGCAACATCAGCTCAAAATTACACTTGGTGCCAACAATTCCCAGATAATATCAGTAGAGGCCACTCCCAGACTTGCATCGTCATCTCTAACCACTGCACAAGAATCAAAGTGATATAACAGAAATGTGAAGAGGCTGAATCCAGCAGCTTTATTAGAGCACAGTACAAAGCTTTTGTAACAAACCAAGAACTGGAGCCCCTGTATCACCCCTGTATCACCACACTGCAAAGATGTCCTATTTACATGAATTGCTCATAGCTAATCTAACCTTTTCTCATTCCCAAATATTTCTCAGTCCTATGGGTGTATTTCTTCTAGTCTTTTGTTTAAGACATCATGTATACATGCAGTGTCACCTAGCTTCCTTCACCTTTGACAAAGCTGGCCAGGATGTAAATAATACAGAGACATACACTCGCAATACGTGCTTACGCAGCTGAACGGACATGGCAGTTAAATGCAAGCTTGTCTTTTGTTTCTAGAACCTATGTCAAAGGTTTCAAACTGCCACCAGAACACAACAATGCTGTTTTTCAAATATAATTACATATTATTTCAGTATTTGAAAGGATTTTTATGCTCTACAACAAAAGACTGAGACATAGGCAGAACTGGAGATCATTGTTAGCCTAAGGATTTATAAAAAGCAGGAATAAAAACTTCATGAAATAAAGTTTCTATTATAAGCTTTGAGTCATTAATAAATTAACAGGATTTATTGGTTGAAGTAGATCCCTGTAAGCGTCTGGTATCTTGTTTCATCCGATACTCAACTAGTAAAAGCAGAATAAAAACGTTATATACTAGTTTTTCTTGGATGAGAGAACAGCTGTTTGATGTTCTGGTTTATGAAAGAGGCCAAGAGAGAGTGTATTTATTGTGGAATTAATTGGTCCAAATTAAGCACATACTGTTTTTCCAACTTATGGCAGGAATCTATGTGATTTAATAAATATGATAAATAGCTTGTGAGAATAACAAAGGATGATTCTGGGCCACCCCTGTAGTGCACAGACTGTCAGCAGAGTTTGGGTAACTATCATTTCAGCAGAGAAAGAAAGGGTAGAATCTAGTAGATAGAAAATTTGAAAGGTTAACTTGGCTTAAAAGAGAATCAGCTAACAACCATTCTGCAAAAAACCTTTCCTCTAAAACAGCAAACTGAACCAAAGGAAGCATCTTTACCCTCTTGAAAGAAAAAAAAACCCACAACAATCGGCTGTCCAATAACAACACATTTTAATTTGTAATATTTAAATTGGTAATGAGGAAGGTGTTTTGTCTGAATTTCCATTTCTTTCAGGGCCTAATTATGAAAGACAGAAAAAAAAATGTGCTGTGCACTCTCTTTCACATCTCATTACATTTATTCAGCTTTATTACTAATTCTTTGTTAATATAATTTTCACCCTGGGAACTACATTTTTTGTCTAGTTACCCTGATACATGAAACCCTTAAAGCAGGAAGTCCTTGATCACCACATCATATTTCTCATGGTATTTTAAAACGACACTCACCATATTGTAAGAAGTAGGTTCTATCAGCAGGCTGTTCTCTGGAGGTGTTCTTTCTCTCTCAGGTGCCTTAAAGAAGTTTTATCTATCATGGTGGCCTAGAGAGACAGGGAACAGAAAGAGAATTGAAATGCTCACATAGGTGTACAATCCATCTCTTCGCACCTTAGGTTTTGCTGTGGTACACTGTACATTAGCAGCATGGCATGTCAAATTAAATGATGTGACAGAAAACTTTAACCCCCAGTCTCAATCCTGCCACTTGATAGAGATGGAAACCAAAGCAGAATTTACAGCACCTCATCTACAGTTAGTTTATGCAAGTTCAGTAAGCAGGTCCCTTAAGGAGCTAAAGAGGAAAACTGCAGCAAATGTGCATGCACTCACAATGAAATCCCAGCCCAGAGGACAAGCGCTGTAATCCCACCAATGATGTTCCAAACCCATGATGGCTACCAGCCGACAATACCCACAGACCTCAATCCATTTTTATTGTATTCAGGCTGCAGTGTTATATTTCCTGCCTCCCCTTAGCACCACACATACAGTGTACTTGAAAACAAAAATCCATAATATTGATCCCACAATGTCACCACAATTATTCTTTTGAAACAGCCATTGAAAACAAATTACATCTGCACTGCCTTTTCATCCGATTGCTCTGGGTGAGCAATGCTCACTGTAGCCGCTAGCATTTTCAGTGTTAGCACTGTGTCACTAAAGACAGCACAGGAAAAGAAAAAAAAAAAAAAAAAAAAAAAGGGAAAAAAAGAAAGCATTGGTAATACATTTAAAAGGGGGCTGGAGGAGGGGGAAGCCATCAAATTAACCGGATCACAAAAAGCGCCTCTAACCTGATGCAACACTTAAGTCTCTTAGCTTTCTGAATGCAAATCAGGATGATCCTAGAACCATACAGCAGCCAAATTTCCCTCCAATAGCTCCTAAGGTTGGCTTTTTTCTGCCCAGTAAGCCAAATATAGTTGTTACGCTAATTAAATTGACAAAGATTCAGAGGGTCTTATTTTCAGGTAGTCTATTTAATACCTTGTGATGACAAAAAGCATTATTTGAAGCAACATGATTTTAACCTCATGTAACATAATTCTATTGACAAACTGTAAGACTTTCTTGACAAGGGAGAAGTGATTAACACAGAAGTGATGACTGCAGAACAAACCCACCCATTCAGATTAAAACAGTGACATGACGAAGCTCAAAGGAATCTGTCCAGAAGAAGCAGAGGCCTTTTGACACAAATAGGAATATGCAGACAAGGGGGGGCAAGCCCACCTTCTTTCATTCCAATACTTACACATTTTTATCCCCGTAATGATTTTACTCACAAATACGAATCATCATATCAGTGAAAATGTAGCGACTCCCACAGCACACAGAAACCAGCATAATTTCATAGAGAAAACCCTGTCAGCAAATGCTAACTTTCATATGCTCACTAATGGTCTGGTTTGGAAACATATATACCTCATCAACAATTTATTTTTTTGCCATCATGGTGGTTGGCCAAGGGAAAGTGCTTTTGTTAAGTTGTGACCACACAAGTCACAGTGGTGGGTTCCTGCAGTGGGGAAACGATAACTTTGGAGTATTAAGAAAACCAATAGCCTTGTTGACATGAACATGGGAGTCTAACCCCTGAAGCCTCCTGATATGAAGCATTGATTTTTCTGTCTGGGTACAGTTCTAAAGCCATTCATTCTCTATGGTCAGGACTCACAGGGCCAGAAGAGGAAGAAAAAAAAGTAAAAAAAAAAAAAAAAAAAAAATCTCTTCTTTCCACTTTTACCTCCCGGCAAAGTTGGGGAATAAAATTCTACATTTTGAGGGATGATTTGTTCAAGCCATGTTTAGTAGAAGCTTATTGCATAAAAAAACATTTTGTTTCCTTGACCCTTGCAGCCTGTGACCACTTATTCTTTTGTGCACCTTCTTCACAAGATAACAGCAGGGGAAAGTGCCTAGAGAAAGCACCCCTGCTTACTTGTTATTCTCCAAATAATATCACCAAGCTTATTTATTATTCCTCAAATAATACTGTCATGTTCACTTGTCATTCCTCAAATACCACTGCCAGCTGACTTGTTATTTCTCAAATGCTTCCATGCCTACTCGTTATTCCTCCTCATGTAATTACTACATCCCTTACTTGTTATTCCTTCTCATATACTACCGCTGGGCTGTACTTGGTTATTGCTCATGTTCTACTGTTACGCCTTTTTGCTTTTTCTTTTTTACCACTTCTTCAACATGTTGTACCTCTTTGAAAGGGGAAACAATATTATCATCTGGTATATTTTTGCAACCCATATGCTGACTCCCTGTTTCCTCTGCATCCCTGTTGTGTTCATTTAGTAGCTATTGTAAATACGCACTGAAAGACACCAAACCCTCTTGTGTGAGAAATAACAGTTCCACAGTTTGGAGTGAGAGCAATATTTTCCATTGTCTTAAAAAAAAAAAAAAAAATAAATAAAAAAAAAGAGAGAAATAAAATTAAAAAAAAAATAAAGTGACAATAAAGAGAATAGTCACCAGTTTCCCCCTCCCCACCAGGACACAGTAAGCAACCACACAATGGGATGGTTCCTGCTCTGATAACAGAATGCTGAGCCAGTTTTTGCTGTTTGTCTCTTCTTTTCAGAGAAACAAAGAGACAGCATTAGATAGGAGATGCCAGCGCTACCGAAGGCTAATGTTTGGACAAGGAACCTGCTCTCCCTTTCAGCTGGCAACTATTTAATTGATTTTTTTAATGTAAGTAAATATTCAAATGCAATAATACACAATCATCTCTAAGGGAGGCATAAAACATCAGTGTCTGCAAAGAAGCTGTCATCTTTACCTAGGTGTATATGTACATACATACACTCCAAAAATATGAAAATAAACACCTCTGAATATTGATCTTTATAAATCTCTGATAAAGTACACATTCCCAACAACAGCACGATAATTTTAACCAATATATGTCTCTACACATGTACACAGATTAATCCTAGACAATCTCCTGTGTTACCATTGCAGAAGTATGCTTATATTATGTTACAGTATGAACATGTTTGTATATTTATTATTAAAATACTTACTGTTCCGCCTTTTGAAGTAGATGGACAAATGATTTAGGAGTAGAAATAGACTAGAAACAAAATTAATGCAAATAATGTGTTGCTTTTTTTTTTTTTAGCTTGATTAGCCAAGCCAATGGAAAATTCTAGAAAACGTATACAATTATTTTAACTGTCATAGACTGGCAATTGTAATTGACATGATTTGTATGAGATGCAGTGTAATAACTGAATATATTAAAAAAAAATCTCATGGCTTGATTACCAGGAGAACATTACTAGTGCCACAATATTATTAACAACACAATTATCATGGCATCCCTAGGACACGCTCTTAGCACTTCAATGCATTAGCGAACCTTTGCTAACGAAGAAAAAATTAAAGTACAGCAAATTTCAAAGCACCAGTTGTACCCAACATCATTAAAAATTTATAAAACTTCCCCTGAACATGACAAGTGTTTGGTTTAAATGAAGATCAGCCACAAGAAGAAGCAGAAATCTTGTTATTCTTTGTCTCCTTCTCTCCCTCTTTTTCTCTTTCTCTCTTTCTCTCAGACCTCCCCCAACCACCACCACCTCAATCCAGCTGAAATATGTAACCATTACAGAGTGACAGTTTGACACACAATGACCTGTCAGAACATTCATCTCTCAATGTTTTATTTTAGTGAGGAGCCAAACTGCAGAAAAAATAAGCAAGTTGTTTCAAGGCTTGGAATGAGATCAAACATTTCTGGCATCCCCACTTACCAGACCTTTGATTTACAATGGATCTGTCAGAGGCTGATTAGACAGTATGTGTTTAAAAACCTATAGATGTTCCACAATTGCACAAGCTCTCCCCTTCCCTTCACAGAGAGCATTTCTGCTCTTTGTTTGAACGGGAAGAATAAGCCAGGTTACATTGCAGCACCCTACACCTTGCAAGTTGAAAACACCACATGCAAAACTGCAGGCAGCTGCAATTAAATCTTTGAGGCAGGAGCATTCCAATTCTCTACTAAAAGAAAACTGTAGCTCTCCATTCTCTGCAATATTTGTTATGCCAGTTTCTATTACCTTTTGCTTCCAGGCCTAAGGTTATAATAGTCTGCAGAGAAAACATAGGTACGGACTGCTGCAATCTCTGCATGTTTTCAGTAATGTTCAAAGGCAACATGCAGCTAAAAATTAGCCAGAAAAAAAAGTGCAGGTGGCTAAAATATTCCCACACTGTAACATTTTTTTGCTTATAATTGCAACTAGGAAAAAGAAGGTTAGAAATATATTGTTTCTATTTGTACCTAGAACAGTTGCAGAAAGAGCAGCAGGATTTGTGCCTGGCATTAGAATGTGTAATTCCTTAATACTATATTGTGGCATATGGTTCATTGTAGCAAATTATGAATACATGTGTTTGGAGAGCTTTGGTAGTAAATTTGGTCTTTGTACGTCTACAAAAATGCCCAAATCTGACAAACGTAATTTATGTAATATTAAGTTAATACAGTATTATGAAATTAGCTCACTGTAGTAAAGCTGTAATTTTTAAATGAAAGACAATACAGTGAAATGAGAAAACAAAATAAACATTAGCATTTTGTGAAAGGTAGAACAAATCTTCCAAAAGTCTGCTTTGTAATTTATTATAATGCAGTGTTTATGACTTCCAATACATTTAAGGCATGGGATCCTTTAACAGTATAGTACAACTACAGTGCTGTTCAGAATGATCCCAATCTTTCAACCTCTCTCAGCAATGCTCACAATTAATTTAAGAGAGACTTTTGAACGAATACTACTTCTGACTAAGGTGGCAGCAAGTTGGAATTCTGGGATCTGGTCCCCAGGATGCTCCTAATTGGTTCAACAATGTATTTGCTCCACGTGGAAAATTCTGATAAGGTGACAAGGCTGTTGGAACATAGGCTAATTCAGTGTGTGTGAGACTATTCAAGATACAAAATTATATTTTTCATATCCATATATGTTACCAGGAAGAGGGAAAATGATAAAAGCATTACATGTGAGCCCTTTAGCTTCTAGGAAATTGCATATGTTGCAACATGCAATTTCATGCTTTTAAGGGGAAGAGGAGAGCAAATTAGCAAGAGCAGGAGTCAAAAATTAAAAAGAAATAAAAAGATATATGTTGAGGTCATCCCATAAGAACCCGAAGTCATGAAGTTTCCAATTTCAACTTTTTGAGGAAAAAAAAGGGAGCATAAAGGAAAGTGCATATTAGCATTTTAAGAATGCACAGAATTTGTTACACTTGCTCCGTAAAAATATAACCATTGAGGGATGCTATGTAGGTATTTCTAGTACACCTCCAGTCAGTCAGAATAACAGAAATCGTCAGCTGAAAGCAAGAAGTCCTTTGTCTCAGTCGAGATCTCATTTCCAATATTTAATTTGCTTTCAAGTGGAGAATATGATTTCCAGATTTACATGTCCTAAAGAACAAAATACCTTATCAAAAAGGGTGTTTACAGTAGGACATGCAAAATATCATATGACCCAGGTACCAGGAGCCTGGAGTTCCATCAAGTTGTAGTTACTAAAACCTAGAGGCACGGAAGTAAGCAACTGTAGAATATAGTAGCTTCACATATTCATGAAGTTCATGTCTCAGAAACAATGATACATCACAGATGAAAATGTATGACCTTTCTTTTGTGTAAGTGAAAGCCATGTTATATGCTACTGAATATTGCTGCCATCCTAGAAATTTGATATTGGTATTTATCATTCTGCCACCTTATTTCATACTCTTTGGAACAAAGAGAAAGCACTTTTATTTGAGCAATCAGTGAAATGTTAGAATTGTATTACTGTGTTAAATGTACAAATGAATCATGAAATACGAATTAGCACAAACTGCTAAAATAAAGTCCTACAAAATGCCTGTATGAAATGCATATAATGTGCATGCCTATACACCAGGTACAAATGTCTTCATGTCCTTAGTATCTCAAATCCATGTTCTCTGTTATTCCAAACATTGTAGGGGGAAATCTAATGCTGAATAGCGCATGTACAATTGCCTGCTGTTATGCATGTCTGCAATTTGCATATCATGAACTGTATAACTCAAGTATAAAAGTTGCTGTACCTTAATGAAGGAAACCTACGTATCCAAACTCTGCAAATAGCCTTGATTTTAGATGCCAAGAAACATGGCCACTTTCATTAGGAAAGTGAAACATACCAAATAACTAAACTCATAAAGGGCGAATTTCAGATATTAGCTCTCTGCCACAGAGACCCAGAACAAGACAACAGCTGCTGTGTTAAAGAGGCAGTGTCTGCATGCATTTGTGCCTGGGGCTGACACCATGCAAGATCCTGCTAAAAGCAGTGAAGTGGGAAGTATGAAACTTTTGGGGGGTCCATTTTTCTACTCATTAAGCTGACAATCAGGGAAACAAAAAAAAAAAAAAAAAAAAAAAGACTGCCTAAGCATAAATACAGACTATGGATTAACCTGTTTATGCCTTTTTAGGCATGCTCAAAACAAGACCTCTATCAACCTGAATGTTGGTAGATTGCCTGGAGTAGGATGATTTCCTGGAGCAAGACTGAGATCCAGTGTCAGAAAACAAGGTTATTAGCAGGTGAGCCTGGATCTTCCTTACAGTTCAGTGAGAACACCACTAAATCTGAAGAGTGACAGGTGATTTAGGGTTACAAGAAAGCAACAGAAACTCTTTCAGTACAGCAATTTCATGTGATCATGCCCTCTGTGTGCCTCTCCACTTTTCAATCTACTGTCCCATTTCAACGAAGTTGACAGAGGATGATAAGTTCAAAGTTAAGCAGATTCCTACACATTTTTGAGAATGGCATATCCACAGAGAGAAGAAATCCTCCTACTGACCTTGGGAAAACTTTCAGAATGACCTCAGGAACACCTTCAGAATTACATCATACTTTACCAGACATAAAAGAATCTGTAGCAGTGAGTAACTAAAAATGCTGCAAAAAGCTAGAGGACAATCCACTTTCTGAGCATCAATACCCAGCAATCATAAAATTAAAATCTATGGTAAATTGGACTTCATAAGTTTCATAGAAATATGTATTTCAATATGTGCAAAAGTTACTTAAAAGTAACATGCCTCAAAGCATAGCAAAAATGATATGTCAACAGTCAATACCCCCAATTCAGTTACTGCGGGATATTTGACCATCCACAGCTAGCATACTTACAGGCTATGAAACTCAGTGAAATTCCCAGCATTAGTCAGCTCCATCAGCATGCATCTTTATTATTATTGCCTCAACTATTCTTGTATTCAGACTGTCTGCATTTACAATATAAAATAATTTTTTCCATGTTAACTTGAATTATCCTCTCATACACATATAAACTTATGCATATTCATACCCACATAATAAAATATAACTCAGTGACAGGCTCTACAAAAAAATTAACATTGTCGATTACTAATTATAGCATGCCCGCAGGTACTGTTACAAAAGTGCAACCAAGTAACAGGCTTAATTTCAAAAAATTACACCTTTTATCTATTCTATCACATTTGAATATTTTTATCTATTACTATAAATATAGAAAAGCAAAATCAATAGATAATTTTTTCTAAGCCAAATTTAAGGACACATTTTTTCAACCCTCTTCTTGCTCAAAGAACACATCCTGCTCATTCCGACTTTTTAAAATCAGTTAAATATAAACAAATTAACTTCCCATGCATGTTGTTTCTGAGTGAATTACTTTTCATTTTTAGAGTGGTTTTCCATCACTACAAACCTTTCCTTTCCCTTATGCACCAGCAAACATACTGTTACAATTTAAAGGTCATGTTCTTTTCAAACTGACAGGGCCCTCCAAAATTTTGACGAGAGTCCCTCCAAGAATCACACCATACAAACGGAAAGGAATTAAGTAAAGCATCACTTGATGTAGGCTCAATCATGTGAACTGATTAGAAAATGTAACCATGGAGAGAGGTGATTCAAAGTGTGACGGACAACCTTTCAAAGAAAGGAGATGTCATGTTGATAATAATAAGCAAGTACCTGACATTGAAGGAGGGAGTGAACACGGAGGGTCAATAAAGATATAATTGCCTTCAGCTACTAAAAAAAAAAAAAAATCACAACAAAAAAAAAACAACACCATCACCCCACAAAGCAAAACCACACCAACCAAAACACAAAACCTCTTTTCCAACTTTCGTTTCTTCAGACCCCAAGATAAATATTTAAAATAATCAGTACATTTCATCTTTGTAGTTCAAGTTAAGTTTTAGCCAAAATACACTGGGAAAAAAATGCATTAATGACATCTCAGTTGCTTATCTTATTCTTCTACCAAGTAAAATGGATGTCTTAAAGTTCAAAGCCAAATATATAGAGTTTGCCTTAAAGGTTATATTGATACATATTGATCTGCATTACAAGTTAGATCATATTTAAGAAAATAGCACTGGCTTTGGATCGTAATACCCACATCATTCAAAGAAATGATACAAGCAGAGAGAAAATGTGTCCATTCGAAGGATGTTGCTTACCAGGAACATGATCAGTTCTTCTTTATACATTTTAAACAGAGCAAGTCTAAACATTTTCAGGAAGCACAGTGTAAGCTGGATTATGATAAAAAGATCTTTCCACAAAATAAAAGTGACAGCTACCATGCATTACCAACAACAGATGAAATCTGCAGCCCAAAAGAATATCCCACCCTCCTTCGCATGTAATCAATACAGAGCTTAGCCAAACTGAAGAAATGGGTAAAGAGTAATTGAAAAATACCATATTCTTGTCTTCCTTCTGACAATAAACAATATTTAACCTTTTTTAATTATGCATGTCATAGTTCTCTAATTGCTGCTCTTTCTTTTTCCATCAGTTGCTAATATTTATGGTACACAAAACAGTTCCAGCACAGAATTAACATTTATGGCAACAATTTGAAAACATTATAACCAAGATCATTTTAAAGATAATACCTGTTCTCTTGTCTGCATTAAAATGTATATAATATATATGAATAACTGATTTCGATACTATATTCATATTGATGTCAAAGAGGTCAGTGAACACACTTAGTGTTTTAGCCATGGATTGAAGATTATAGTTATTAAAAAGTAGATATGGACCGTTTCTACTATAGCACAAATCCCAGCCAAATTTGCACCTGGTAGGGTATCTTCAATAGTTGAAGCAAAGTCAGAGGTACAACTCAAATTCTTACTGGACAAATGCCCATTTCATCAAAAAAGTAATAAACCATGGCACCCATGACAAACTTTAACACTATTTGCTTGACACAGTGCCTGCTCAAGGCTTGTCCATGTGTTGCAGATTGAAAGCTTCAGGACACAACCAAGGTGACACCCCAGTCATACAATCTACTGCCTGTCTGGGAAAGAAACAAGGTTTTACTGCAATCTAGGTCTGTTGCAATTGCTCCTTGGTCTGCTGGCTAATGAGGTCAGACAGTACTGTCCATTCTAGACATATTCTTTTTAGGGTATCATCTCTCCGAGAGACGTTCCATGAGGAAAGACCCTTAAATGTGCCATCAAAGCAAATTATAATGATAGAATTTATTAACATTTTTTCTGAGGAAAAAAAAAATCATACTTCTAAGGAAACACAAAATAAAAATGGGATTAAATAGAAAATTAATTTCCAAAATTATGTGGTAGATTTTGTTTATGCTATTGGAAAGCTTTTCTTACAAGCAAAAATAAATGCTGAACTTAAAAAGTACAGACACCCCTTACTAGAGATCTTAACCAGACTTCATTTTTTCAGCAATTGACAGCCTTCCCTCATAGAAAGTGAGTAAGCAAGCATACCTCTGTATTCACATATATGTGAAAGGACTGACTTTCCTTCCTTTTTTTGGGTTTTTTTTTTTTTTTTTATATTTAATTCTAATTTTGTTTTTAATTTTAATTGCTTCTTAACACAGCTTTCTAAAGTGGAAAACTGAGATTGAGGTCTCTTGAATCAGTAAGTGAGTAGCACAATACACTGATGTAAGTCAACATCTCAGTTCGGGAATCAAGAACATTCCTCCCTTCAAGTCCTCAAATTTGCGCAAGGTGGAGCTCCTGAGATATTCAGTGATACATAACACAATGCATACTCTGAAAACAAGTGCCCAGTTGGTTATTGACCTACCACTGCCCAGGTCCATGCTTAAGTGAAGATAGTATAGCCACAGCCAGCAGCAGCCATGTCTTCATTAGCGAAGTTTAGGGGTGATGTTGGGAAGAGATAAAAAGAAGCAGAATAGTGGAGAAAGGACATGGGACTTACAAAAGGAGCAAATGAAAAATCAGAAAGAAAACACACACGTTAGTATTTACCAGTAGTGTCAAAGAAGCATAATGGATAGAAGATGTAATAGCTGTTTGCTCAACCTCTGTTCAGGCACATCACTGCAGTAGTCATAGGCTGTGCTTAGAGAAACATTTCAGTCCAAAATGGTGCTACAACTTTGACCATTCTACTCTATTTATCCCCTCTTATTGCAGCTGGCTTGGTTCATAAAACCATTTTAATGACCTGATCCCAGATTCCTTTTGGAGAAAGAAGAAAAGAAAAAAAAAACACCAAAAAACAAGGCAAACCAACCTCTGCCTCACACCTCAGGTGTGTACCAGATATGCTACATGTTTCAGTGGAAATGAAATGTGCAAACCGGTGATAGTTTTTCCAGTTATCTCCAAATACATGCATGGTGGGCACGTTTGGTTCCAGGGAACCATACTAAATGTAGTCTAAAGTAAAAAAAACCCAAATTTACTTACTGTAGGTATGAGGTATCAGGACGAATCAATTTGTTCAACAGATCCATTTTTAAGGTGCCTAATTTCTTGCCAGTGTAGAGAGCACCTTAGAGAAAATAAGGTGAAATAGAGATTTCAACCTCTGTCAGAGAAAGACACACTTTTCTTTCTGAAGACATGACATACTTTTGAGAAAGGTGACATGCTTTTGGACATTCTTGCTTGAGCATATGCTCTATGACAAAGACATTTGGAACATGAAACTGTATTTCCAAATTATGCATGAGTTAAGAATTACTTCCTCATAGAAGATTAAATACTGATGAAAATGGAAGGGGATCAAGCCATCCCATCACTGCCTGATATTCCGTGCTAAGAGAGGATAGGAAGAGCATAATGCAAAAAAAGAGACCAAGCATTTTAGGCAAAAGATGTAAAAGCAAAACCCAGGGGTTGCAAAATCCACATGAACTAAACCCATGACTCAAATTAGTATAATTGGAAACCATTAAGTTCAGCTCTGTTCAAGTAAAAATTAACTTTATAGAGACTATCATCATAAACTATTGCTTCATCAGGAAAATATATCATGGTTATATTTCATAATTTTTATCCTCTCTTCCATGTAGCTGCTGGAAGGCAGTTATACTGAGAACTGGATCTTTCCAAAGTTGTTAACAAGACACATTCCTTTTGGTTCATGGCTAGTATTATGAGAGTTTCTGTCTTATGTCACTATTACTGACATATGCTGGAGATAGAACATCTTGGCTCAAAAAATATTGGTCTATCATTTTATGAGAAGAGACCTTCTAGACCACAGAAGCAGCTAGATTTAGTACTGACAACACAGAGGTAATGATAGCCTATCCTTATATAGCTTAGAGTCTTACATATTGTAAACTCAATTAGCAATTCTTTTATCTTCACCCAAAATAGATATATTGAATATTGCAGACTGAAGGCTTTTTTTTTTTTTCATATAGCTCTGACCACAAAGATAAATACTGCTTGCTTTAGCAGCGTAGTTTTTAGCCCCCTCATTTTTCACCTAGTTCAGGTTGTTTGATTCTTAGAGTCCATATTCCAGGCAGTCAGAGCACTCATTTATGAGCAGAGCTCAGGCAAACGTGCATTTGCTGGAGATGAAAGGTATAAGAGTTGCACATAATTTTGCCACAAACTTTTCCTTTGGTTTATGCTACATCATGACCTTCCATTTGAACAGTTTTGATACAGACCTGTTACTCCCTTTTCTTTCACTATACACAGAGTAATTCACATTAGATAAACACTTTTATATGTAGCCATCAAGGGGAAATATCCCACACAAGGAAACAGACCTTGTGAAATAACATTTCACTTATCTGTTATGTCTTTCTGAACATTTCCTAAGAACTACAAGTCTCTAATCCCATCATACAGCTGCATACAGTCTTTCTGCAAGAAATTCTGTTCTCAAAGACCAGCAAACAAATATAAACATAGAGCTGAGAAAGGTTTCAACAGTGACATGTACACTATTCTACTTCTTTTGCTTTGCTTTTCATTACACCTTAAAGAGTTATTTTAACAATAGGCAATTTACAGGCATATACAGAATTTGAAGAGGTCTTCAAAATATTTTGGAGGAATAGATCATATAGTCTAAACCAAAAATATACATCATCTATTAGAGCTTTTCACATTTTTACTGGGCCTCAGTGATTTACTAGTACAAAATAACACACACATAGCTATACTCTAGTTACAACACCACAGCCAACATGAGAATAGAGAGCAGTAAAGTTTGAAACTACAGCAAGTGCAGATTTGAGTTAGCACAGTGTGACAACAATAAACTTATTTATAGGTACATACTTTCAAACTTACCTACATGCTTGCAATAAGTATGAAAATCAAGTAAACGAAAAACCTGTTGGATTTGCACACGTCTACATTTATCAAACACTTTTCAACAGCAAGTATTTCAAAACAGTGGTTATAACCTCTGCTAACAGAAAACAGCAGCCTGTTTTGGTGAAATAAAGTTGACATTTAATTTACTCCTTTAAATTTAAGTTGTTCATTCACTGATCTTATATGCTGACAGACAGGATTCCTTTAATGTTCTTGTGCAAAACAACAAATACAGCGTAGTTAAATTTTAGATGGGAAAACATTATGCTTTGTCTTGACAGCACCATAGTTAGGTATAAAGTTATAACATTCAAATAATCCCTTCTGAGACTCTCTGTGTCATAAAATATGGAGTATTTCAAAGCATATATGCATCTTTTATTTGATTTTTTCCTGAAATCAGAAAGAGATGGACAGGTATCCTGACTCTTCCTACAGATCCAAATTTCTCTTTGCTTCAGTCCCCCTCTCCAGGCTATAAATACATGATACAAGGTCTCTCTGATACAAAACTACTTGATAAAATATAAAGTTATTACTTCCACCTAGGTGAAAATTGGTGCTAACAACAGAAGTTTGGTGGTTGGTGGGTTTGGGGCTTTTTTAAAAATAAAAGCCCCAAACCTAAATTTATTGTCCTTACTTTAATTACTGTAATATTACCTACTGTAATTACCTATTTTGGTCTGACTAACACTGTTGAAATTTTAACTAGTGACCTAGGAGTTATTTCTCCAATAATGAAGAAACAGATGCATCCATCACACTTCATGTACATGAAGCAAATCAAGCTCAGTTCCAAAACCTCATGTTCATATACATCTCTTTATTTTGTGAATAAGAGGCAAAGTACCCACTGTTCCTTGTTTAGCCCAAGCAATTAAAGCCTTCATATCCCATAATCAATGCAGTTAATCTCTCCCATTTCCTACATTCTTGAACACTGACTGTCCAATATTCCTGCATTTGGCAGATTTATCTTGAAATAAAATGATAAATTAAACAAAGAACTTCTATGACTAGAATACATTTAGTGCGATGGAAGCCAAAAAAAAAAAAAAAAAATCAAATGAACAACAAAAAAAATCCACAGCTGGCTTAGCAAATAATAAGAAGTATTATTAAATTTAGACCTTTCATCAAATGTTCTCACAATTTACACTAAGGTCTCTTTTCATCTGGGTACTTCTCTCATTTTTATTGTTAATGAATTATCAAAATTCCATCATACAATCCAGAAAGTCTGCTTTTTAACCACAGAAAATGAACTACATAAGTTCCCATACAGACAGAACACTCTATACATCTGTAAAGAAGTAGCCACTTTCAGCAACTACTGCACAAGTACATATTCATTTTATAGCACATTATTAGGACAGGTACCTCAGCATGTTCATGATGGCTCCTATTACTGCAGACTCTTGTGTTCTAAAAGCTATTTTGCTTACACTGTATGCTATTGAAACCTCTGCAGACTTTCAAGCAAAAGGAGCAAGGGTTTTTTCTCAATCATCATTGAACACCAATGTGCTCAAAACCATATTCTGCATTCAAAGACGAAATAACCAATGCAACAGATCTTCTATTTGGTTGCTGAAGAGTTGACAGAATTTCTTAGTTTAAGCATCATACACTGCATTTTTACTCTACAATCAGTAGTCCAAAAAGGTGCCACTACAAAACCAAAGTGTTCTTAAATGACTGTCATGGATTCAGCAGTAGCAGTCATTTTTCTCCTCGGTAGCTGGTGCAGTGCTGTGGTTTTGACTTTCAGCCTGGGAACAGCGCTGGTAACACCAATTTTTCTAGTTATGGTTTAGTGATGTTTGGTCTGGCCAAGGTCTTTCGGAGCCCCACGCTCTGCCAGGGAGGAGGAGAAGCCGGGAGGAAGCAGACACAGGGCACCTGACCCAAACTGACCAAAGAGGTATTCCATACCATAGCACGTCATGCCC
>JANRGW010024722.1:0-30239 GCA_024733675.1 Psilopsiagon aymara | reverse complement strand
ATTACTTGCAGAAGGAAGATGTCTTCCACACAATCGAGGAACCTCCTGGATTTCTTGTGCCGGGCCGTACCATCCCTTCAACAGATATCAGGGTGGTTGAAGTCCCCCATGAGGACAAGGGCTTGCAAGAGCAAGGCTGTTCCTATCTATCTATACTGTGCTTCATCCACTGAGTATGAGCTAGTTTCAATAACCCACAAGGTTACTGAATAGTAAAATAGTTATTAAAAATATCTTCCTATTTAAGCCTATTTTACAAAAGCATAACCTCACTCATAAATTACAGAAATTCAAATAACAAGAAAGTGGTGTGGAGGAAGAATGGCAATTCTCTCTCACCGGCTTCTTTACCATTTCCAGATCTGAGTACAGTCTGGCTAGAAATTCTTTGTGAAACTGAACTGTCAGCAGAAGAGCCACCAAAGCACAAGAAGCCAAGCAGGCAGGGGAGCAGCGAAGAGGTGAGCTTGGAGGAAGCTGGCAGAGCCTGCTCAGTTTCTGCCAGAAGGTTTTCCGAACAGCCAAGGTCTTTTCCATTCTGACAGTCATCAGACACCAGAGAAATTGATTTTGCAGCTCATTATTCTGCTGCCCTGCTCTAAACATGACAGAAATTAGTCTTTCTGGACAGAGAAAAATATTTGTCAGTTTTAAATGCAGGATACTGGTTTGAGCAGTCACCTTGACACCATTTCAGAGAAATAGCTTATTCAGATGAACACTGAAACATGTGCCTATGTCCCTTTTCCATTGATGGTTAAGCATGTATTTTAGACTAGGCACATGCTTGACTTCTGACTGTGCAGCAAAAGATCTAAATGCAGTCCTCACATAAGGTTTCCCAACCAGTTCTATCACATGTTGGCACTGAAATGAAACACCTTTAGAAAGCTGGAAATGAAACTCTTCTGAACAGAAACCTCCTATCACCAGTTATGTCACCCCATGGGGCAGTTAAGCGAAGATTGTCAGGTTCTTCAGTTCATCCAAGGTCAGAATTTGAGCTGGACTTGGAGATCCTGAGGTGTGACTGACCACTGTCTCTCTGGATGGTTCTGTCTATGAAGACCTGCATTAGTAATAAGGCTGTGAATGAGAACCCAAATGCTTCTTATATAACCAAACACATTGTCTCACCTCCTTCCATATTACTATTGTGCATCACTACAGGACAAGGACGAGAAGAGGTGATATCTGTATGCACAAAGACTGTCTTCATGATTGAATTTCTAATTATTTCCTACTGTGGTTAAGATTTTATGAAAATAGCAGTTTTGTTTCCCTTAAGCAGAAAGCTGCCTCCAAGATTTTTTAGACATGAAGCACTTGTTAGTGGAGTTGACTTCAATTTTTCACTAGAAAGAGGAGTTCTGATACCTAAAGTAGAGGTCCTCACCTGGACCATCAAAGCCAGCTCAGGCAAAATTTAATCAACTTGCAACGCCACTGTGCATTGATTTCAACCTTTCCACACTTCTTTTTCCCCCTGAGGTATACAACATATTTAATCTTGCTTGCAGTGTATTTAGTCTTGCTGGGACTGGGGCTGAGGTGCACAGTTTTTCTTACTGCCTGTACTAATACAAGCGGGCATAAAGTGTGATTTAAGGATGTGCTAGTTATGAATATTTGGCTTGCGCTGTAAATAACATTTATTTTTCATGTGCACTTTGAAAGCTGAATAAAGCTTGACTTAAGAAGACGTTTTTTGTGATGGCTGCATCTAGATAGTGGCACTCTTACATAAAGAACGGCATTGTCCCTACTGATGTTCTTTCAGAGGTGGAGTGCCAGATGATTTCAGGCTGTCCAGTTTCACAGTTGGTAAGAAGGTTGTATTATAGTTTCGTTTAAGTACAGACTTTCCAAACTGTGGCAATATCAGTTATTTTTTACAGCCTGACCTGCTTCATTAATGCAAGAAAGTGTGGAAAAGAAAATTCCTCCCAGTACCCACCGAATTAGACAAGGACAATGGGATTCTCCTGGAGGCCACTTCAGAGTATTTTCTAAAGACCCACCCATGGAGTGATTACATGAACTGGTAGCAGTCAGTATCCACAGAGTTAAGGCCTTCCTTAAATCATGGTTCAAAATATCTAAATTAATGGATTCAACATGGGGAAAGGAAAATCAAAAGTCAGAGAGGATTGTGAGGTTTGTGTCTTCCAAACATCTTTGTTCTGGACAGTTTGTTCACAATTATAGCATATCAAGGCCAAATTGTCTGGTTTGTTTCATCAATCTTGCATTAAACAAAGTGAACGTATGCCAGACAGAGGGATTCACTGCTGGAGAATTCCCACAAGCTGGGGTAGTTTTTGGACACTTCAGACGCTGCGGGGAGAGCTCTGCCATCCATCCCACACGCCCATGTCATCACCTGCTTTCCTGGACACTCATCCCATGCAGCAAGGGAAAACAGAGCACAGATTAATGTTTTCTCCATGTTTTCTATCCAGTCCAATTCAACAGCAGGTTTATTTTAGAGGAAGTGAGTTGGAGGAGTGCTTTTGACAGCCAAAGAAGCCCCCAGTTTTCAAGGTCCAGTTGCATGGCACACTTGTCCCACAGGACAGTTCCTTGGTGTTAAGCTTCTCTCACTTCTCCTGGAAAAGGATGTGAAAAGCTGCTCTACCATCAGATGAATGAGCTACCCAGCCATGCCACATTATATATCCATCTTGTTCCTATACTTTCATTAATATGGGGTTACCCTTCTCCTAGCCACTCAGAAAGTTACTACAACAAATGTTTTTCTAATCCGTCTCTTTACTGTCACCTTTTTCCTTGCAACTTAAGCTATGTTTCTTTACTCTTTCACATGAAAGAAAAGCTTCATGCTCCTCACTAGCTAGTTACTAGCTCTCCTACTTTTCCCATTACAGTGATAGTTAACTTCAACCTTTTGCAGTTGCATTCAAATACAGTCCGAAAAGCAGAGCCATTTTACTGGTTCAAATCCCTGTTGAAATCGCTGTTTTGACAAGATGCCTGGGAAAATCTTGGCAAAAATTAGGCTTACTAGCTGGTAGACCGCTGAACAGACCTATAACCAGTCTTCTGCTGGTATCCAGCTGCCGTCTTCTTTCAGAGAGACCACAAATTTGTGGGAGAGTCACCCGCTTTTGATCTTGCTCACCAGTATTCCCCATGTTGTATTGGCAGTCTATGACTATAGCTCCTAGGCACAATGCAGACATTACCTCAAAAATGTATTATTAGTAAAAGTACTAGGCAGGTTTTTTATAGCTCACTTTTCCATCACAATTGATTTAGGCATTCAGGAAGTTTCTTTTGTCAGTCTCATGCTTAAATCTCCAGAGCAGTATAATTCATAACTCAGCTTAGTTTTCATAACAATAATAAACAAATGTTGTAAAATAATTAATAAATTAAACAAATGTGGCAGTACTTTTCTCAAATTTTCTAATTGGAATTTTTACAGGTGCATGCAGAGATTGGCTTTTCATAAATAAAGACCACAATAAAAACTTCTTAAAGAAAAGTTTGACTAAGTTTATAGGGAATTAGATCATACTACCAAAATCTTTAAAAAGGAAATCAGCCACTGATACAGACAATGCATTCTGAAGTGATTCCAGTAGAGCTCTAATGTTTTTAGAATGTGATAGGTTTTATTCAAATTGTACTGTTCAAATCTTTTGCATAAGAGATATCATCACACCAGGCATGTCATGAAATAACATCCAAGAAGTCAGTCTGTGTGGGTGAAGTGGTGGCTTGGTTGTTTTTTGCTCACTAGTAAAACAATACAGATACAGACCACATGGACAGAAAAATGACCACATTCATTGGAAGCCTGGTAAATCTGTCTGTTCCTAATATTCCTTTTCCAATATTCAGCTTTTTCCATCTCTTAGAAACAGAATGAAATTACCCATCCATTCCTTGGCAGGTTAGAAAACAGGCACACTCTATTATCAGGCTGGCAAAAGTGCATTCCTTGTCAGCTCTCACACAGTCACAGCTGAACAGGATGCCAAAAGGAAAGCTGTTCTGTATGGAAGCTACCTCTCACTTGATGCCATATATGTTGATGTGGGACATTTCAATTGAAAGCAAAAAAGTAGAGTCACCAAATCAGCACAGCTGGAAAGTGGTCATCTTCATACTGCTGTGGTGAGGACACCTGTACAAAACAGATCCAAGTTCCCTTTTTCTCTCATGCAGCACAAGGCAATGAACCAAGAAGTAGCAAGCGATGACGAGAGTGATTCACTGAATTTGAATTCTGACCTGTTGAGGTTTGTTTTACTTTCTACTTCATTCCTAACTGTTTGGAGGGAGAAACTGAAAAATTAATGATTCTTCTGTCTGACAAGTGATTGATCTGTGGCATAATTTTTGGAAAGTCACATCATATTCTGACCTATCTTTTACTTGTCAGGGTCACTTTGACCACTGGCTTTTAATGGCATAGCCTGTCTCTCATCATGTGTTTGCACACAGCCTAGCAATGCAGGCTTCAGTTTGGACCAGGGCCTCTAAGTACTACTATCATATAAATAGTCATTCTCAGAGAAACAAAAATCAAACACAAAAACTATGAGGAGATGAAAAGCACACATGGTTTCCTGGTGACTCATTGTGCTCAGTCCTGAACACATTGTTTTATTTTGCTCTCAAAGGCCAAGTCACACATGGTGCCCTCCAAAGAAGAGTAAGGATGCCAACACAGAGGAGCAACCAACAGCAGAGCTCAGGGCAAGTATTTAGGGACTGGGCTGGTTTTTCTCCTTCTTTCCTTTGCTGAGTACTGCATCACTAAGCAAGTATCTCTCCCTGGCAGTTATAGATAGACACTAGTGCCTTATCGAGTTCTTGCTCACAGGGAAAGAATGTGTATCAGCTAAAGAATGAGACACCCAGGAAAGCTGCTGAACGGAAACAATGTTTATTATTTTTTAAAGCCTCTCTCCTAGAGTCAGAGGCATACGTTCTTTGGGCGTGAGTTTCTTGACCTGGTAAACGACATGATGCTTCATATGCTAAAATATTAAAAGGAGATTATGTCACCAGTAAAAATGTGCTGAAATGAGGCCTTTCCCTTTTGCAAGCCTTTAAAGGATCTTTCCAAGCTTACCAAAACTGTGTAGTCATGCTGCTGACAGACAGCCAAGTTCACATAAGGACCAGTCCAAGGGCACCTTCAAAGCCAGAGCACTGATGGACCTCCCAGTACAAAGAACAAGGTGTGTTAAACATGACATTAGCAACATGGGATCTCAGTAACCAGAGCCCAGAAATTATTATCTTCATTTGTTCTTGTATCACAAGGTGAATCTTGAAATAGCTATGAGTCAGGACCTGAGAAAACAAAGGTGATTAGAGAAACAGAAGCTATGAAGACAAGGCACTGGACACAGATCAACAAGACCCTGGCCAAGATCCACATAGGTATTTAAGTTCCTATCCATCCATTTATTTCACAGTGAGCATCGGTGCCTGGAAAGGAGTTACAGTCTTAAACTCTTTTGTAGATTTTGGCCCTCTGTTTTATTCTCAGGCTTGTTCAGATGATAGATCAACTCAGCTCTTTCTAGAATTCACAGTTCATAACTTACGAAACAAATACATAACATACATGTATCACAAGCACGTCTTAACAGAATTGATGTTGTGACATGAAGGATGACAGAATAGACCCAGGCAAAAACATCTTCCCCAAAAAATTGATCATTCATTCTGCCTGTGTGGTAGGAAGCGCTTAATGTTTCAACACATACTTCCAACAAGGTCGAACTCTTGCCAGTTCAGCTGCAGCCACAAGCAATATAAAGGCCAGGGATTTTTACTTTCAAACAGGAGAGGGCAAATTAATTAGCATAATGTTTCCTTGGAGAAGCTTATCCCCTGGGTTCTCCACAGAGTAAACACCTAACTCAAATTGATTCTGCTTTATTCAAATTTCCCAGGTAGTTCTATTCACTGAATAATTATCACCCAAGATCTTAGGACTACAACAGACTTGAAATGAGGGAAAAAAAAAAACCCACCCAAAACAAAAAGCCAACCGCTGTATATAAACTAAAATGTGGTTAGGATTTGGCCCTAAAAGAAGCAAAGATTCATAAAAAAAATAACTACCAGCCTTTTCAGTTTTGCAGTTTGGTTCTTTAGGAAACTTTTTTCTTTTAAATGCTCATTATTTTAAGCTTTAGGAATGTCTTACCTAAAGCATGTATAGTGCCAAAAGACAGACCTATTTTAAGAGTGATATTTCTCAGTTTATTTCAGCAATGCAAATGCCAAAGTATTTGAAAGACTTTAAAGAGATTAGAAACTTTTAGAGTATACAGGTCAGACCCTGTCTTCAGGGGAGTTTGGCAGGAACCCACCCACAAGAGAAAGCGTTCCAGAAGGAAACTTACTGCGATAACATTTCTGCTAAAAGTGGACTGTCCAGGACAAAATAATACCATTGCCTGGATTCTATAAAACCTATAAAAAAGGCTGATAGTATAGTATTGTCTAGATTACACCATGGTTTTCAGTGCTTCCTGTATCCCTTGCTATAACAATCTAACCCCTTCAGACAGCACATGAAAAAGAAAAAGTAATGTTGGAGACCTATTTTCTTCCAGTAATCCCCCAGAACTGTTTCTGGATCTCAACAGTAACTTCAAAAGATTGCTCTGGTTTCAAATTCAGCACAGTCTCAGAGGAAAGGGATACTAAGTGAAAATGGATACCTCAATCACAGATAACTGTTCCACATACAAATAAGATAGACGGCAACAAGAACTGTTCTTCCCCATGCACCTGAATTTGCATGTAGCAGACCATCTCCGACTTCTGGTAGGAGCCATGGGACAGTGAATTAACCTCAGCATGACTAGTGGCATCCATTGGCACTTCACTCTTCCTTGTTGCAATCAGAGGTCACCTAGTGCCCGTCAAACTCACTCAGCATTCTACGATCTCTTTCCTTTCACATGCTGCTTTGTGGTAGGTAGTAAGTAAGAGTTCAGAGAGAAACAAGGGATGAAGTAGCTTAGTGCTAGTGTGGCAGCTAGCAGACCTCTGTTTTTCAGAAGCAAAATTCTCATCCTGATTTTACTAATAACTTCTAGAATGAGAAAGGTTTGCTTTGATTTCTTTTTAAAACCAACAGAGACCTTTTCTAAAATAAATGTAAATGCAGACAGGAATCTGGGCTAGGTATGGTAGAATTACACTAGCAGACTGACTTCCATCAAACTTAGAGAGCTGCTCCCAAAATGTGTACACATCCTTTATTCTTGAAAGTGCTGGACTTTGATCTCCATTTCAATTTAAACCACAGCGAGGGTCTAATTTCCCTTTCTTCACATTTTTAAATTCTCAAAACCAACTCAGCAAGTTCTCATCCTCCCCTGCACCTGGGGAGAAAAAAGGCCAAAAAGGCAAGAGAAGCAGCCAAAAGGAACAGGGGTGTTCCTGGGTTCTTAACTGACTTTGCTCCAAGAGGCAGAAGGGGGGAAGTTGACCCACTCCTTGTAGGTGTTGTCACTCCAGTTCCCTCTGGTTTCCATATGTTTAGGATGCTAAGCAAAGAATTCATCCTCTCTGCCAGCACAGCATGCTGACACAGACATGATATCTAGATTTTTATTCATTAGGATTTGCCAGAACAGTCTTTTTAATATACCTGGATGTCTCCACATACCTCTGTTCTTGGCCTCCGATCAACCATGCCCTTTATATATCTATCTCAGTACCCTTAGACAGTACTAAGATATATGGAGCAAAGGAGAGATAACAAAGATGACAGGCATACACTTCAAAGGTCTATTAATAATTCTGGAAAACCCTCCTTCATTGAATTTATTAGCCAAAAAAAGTGGAAAAATAAAAAAAAAAGAAAAAAGCTGATGGACAAGAGCCCCAGTGATCAGACTCAAATCAGGACCTGAACTCCATTACAGAAGTGGATTGTTGGGGAGCTGAGAATGTTGCCTGTTCTTTGTTTCCTAATTTCATTGCATGAATGACAAGCTTTCATTCCCTACAAAGAATTTGAATAAGAATTAGAATTCGAATATGAATTGTCCTTCCTTTCCCTGGAGTAAATCTGTTTTCAAAAGTCAGTAATTTGCATAAGGTAGTCTGCAGTGTTTGTTACCATTTAATACCTTTTGTAAACCCAATCAAGTTTCCACCTTAATCATAGTGTGAGAAAAATGAATAAGCATTTACTTGGAAATCAACATAAACTTTTCAGTAAAACCAACTTTAATCATGATAATAATACAGGGAATTAAAAAAGCTAAGTACTAAGAAAAGCCACATTTGTTTCACCTAAAATAAAATGAGTAAACAGGATAGGAAGACACTGCTTAAGACTATAAGAATGCTGTCATAACTGACTACCTACATTTGAAAGTTGTAAACACCATAGAGATGAATTGCGTATAATTATGAGTGATAATATGACATTGAGCAAAGCAAAATGTGGGCTTTATATCTGAAAAACAACCTTCTTTACTGCAGATAAATTTGCTGCATAGCAGCAGACTTAAATCCACCTTAGTTTTCTGTAAGTGTTCCAGTGTTAGGCTAGGGAGGTCTTTGAGCAATACACCATACACAGTGTACACTACCGGCAGAAAGATAATCATAGTCTTCTTGCCTCTGGCAACTAAGAATGTCACCTACTTAATGTCCATACTTTTGCTCCCCATTTCCTGGTATTGTATGCATCTTCCTATACAATTCCATTCAGCAAGCTATGTTTTAAAAGCAGCTAGGTTCCTTGCCCCAGACTGATCATACTTCTTGCAGTACTGCCAGTTCTTTCAGTTTCTAACCCAGGGCTATTCACAGTTGTATTAAAAAAAAACTTTTTTCTTTTTTTTCTGTGCAACACAAGCTTTAAGCTCACATAGTTCCTTCCCTTGCCTTCCTTCACTCATCAATGTACTTAGGGAGTGTAATCCTGCCTTTTCTTTCACTGTGCTAGGCTATACAAGCTAGTCCTTCTTAAGTCTCTCTCTTGCAAGATACAACTCTCGTTCCCTGGCCATTTCAATTGTCCTTTCTGAACATCTTTTGTTTAAAGTCACCTTGCTGGAGAAAATGTATCAGGTGCCAGAGGCAAAATCCACAGTGATGCTTCAGACTCATCTCCAGGCTATGCTAGAAACATCATATCTGATAAATCTCAGGATGATGTGTGTTTTCTTTCAGGACTCATCCTGTCTGTGTTTCATAGACATCCTATGACTGCTAACATCCTCAGATGCTTAGCGTGCACTCCATCCTTTCAATAACAGATGAACTCCAAGTTTCCAATGGAAAATTTTGCTATTTACTTCTAGATGTTTAACTTTTGCACTTTGACAATTCAAATGCAGGACAGGGATCTAAATCGGATAATGGTGTAGAATCTGTTCAGCTGCTATGATTCTTTCTGTCTTGAGAATGGTTAGCGCTCTTCCCCTTTTATGGAAAAAAAGAATGACCTAAACAGAAACACAATGCATTGCATGTTTGTATGACCTCACCCCGGTCTTGTCTCTTTGGAAAGTACTCTACACTTGACATGCATTCCAAGTATACACTCCTTTGTAAATGTTTTTTATTCCTTCTTCCCAGAGCTTATTTTAAGCTACTAGTTCCTAAACGAGGGTCACAACCTTACTTTTATGCACAAGCTTGGCAGTATAATTGGAAATGGGGTCATGACCCCAGAAGTGGGTATTGACGGACAGATGTTCTGAGATTCAAAACTGCTTCTGACCTCTCTTAACACTGTTAAAGTCTCTAGCAGTGTGAAACACATCATGAATGCAACAGGAGAAGATGAAGCTCTGCTTACCATCATTTGAGCAGTTCAGATCTACTCTGCAGCTCTCAGACTGAGCAGCATGCATGTCGCCAGTGTCAAGACATAACTTTCATGTGTTTGCCCAATGTGCAATTGGAAATAGGATTTTCTTTGTGTCCACACAGGGTACTTTTAAGCAACTGCAACGCAAATAATACAGCAAAGATCTTACTAATACATGGTACTGCATGAAGACTGTGGAGCTTACTCTAGGCCTCTCTGCTTAAGCTGTGAAATTATTTTGACATGCTGATAAAGTCTTTCCAGGCTTCCATAGGGATCATATACATCATTCCCCTCAGCAAATTGCACTCAGTTATTCTTGTGAGCTAAAATAGTTTCGTTCAATTACAGAACAGCTCGTGCCCAGATAGTGCTCTGCAAGGAATTAAAGGGCAAACATAGCCATTTTCCAGAGAAAAGGAGCAGAAGCAAAATAGATGTAGACTGAGTCCTGTTGTCACAAACATTACTATGTAGGTTCATATTCTAGGGCACTCATAAAATGAGGAAATGCCTTATCATGTTAGAGTGGGTATGGACCAATGGTGAGATGTATGCCAGAGTGCTCTGGTGCCACAGTTGTCTGGACAGTCATACTTCTCACTTATTTACCCAAGTCTCCTTCTCAGAACAGTCAAGGCATGAGATTGCCTTGCTCTCACTTCAGAACATGGCTGGGAGGCTAGTGGACATATACAGATCCTGGACTTGAGAAACTTTCTGCAGTCCACCACTTTAGACAATGAGGCTGTGCTTAAGCTGGTAAGTTAAACAATACCCAGGAGCAGTCACAAGCACTGGAATGCAATTGTCTGCATAGCTCCCTATCAGAGAGCTCACAGGCACCCTTTAAATCCTTGCCAGCCAGCACCCCCAAACAATTCCTGCACACTGCCTGCGGCCTGAACATTTGCAGGATCATTCCCAGCAGAGAATTTGCATGCAAGTCCTCTGTTTTGCAGGCAGAAAGAGTTTACTAAAATTGACATAGACTCTTCCTGCCAGTAAACTGGTTTGAGTTATGCATGTAGAGTGTTAAAGGTTCCATCACCTTTAGCAAAGTTATTCATGATGTAACATACTATTGTGGTTAAGGCGCTGGGATTGTCTCTGTAGGAAGGCAGTAATGAAGCTTTCTGAAATACTTTGAACAAGAAGTAACAGTGTGAACAGCTTTTAATGGACATGAAGGAGGCATAAGTATTCACTTTGTTCTGATTGTTGTTGTGTATCTGCTCATATTCTGTCCTGTCTTCCCCAGAGCATGGAGGCAGAGCTGGAAGAGGTGACTGGGGAAAGATATACCAGCCAAAACCACAAACTCTTGCTGGTGGTAGATCATCTGTGACAAAGGGCACTGACAGTACAACTTAGCCCTTTTTCTACCCCCACTGGAAAAGGCAATAACTAAACCTCCACTGATCTCAGCCAGGAGAGTAGCTGTCTCATGGTTCAACAATGTATATCCTTATAAGAAAGTCTCCACCACGTTGACCGTAGGGGTCTCCATTTTATGTGTCAACGCTTCCTTTCATGCTATCTTTATTTTATTTCCTTCCTGAAGAAGAATAGCTGACAACCAATACATCTTTTTTTTTTTTCATGTCATGATGATGATACTACCTGCTTTTCCTTTTTTTGATTGAGACTTTTTTCTCCTTGTGAACTACTGACAGCTTTTCTTTCTTTTGGTGCTGTATTCTCCATTTTTAATTTAGGCCTGTGTTTTGCCTCAATGGTCCCACATTTGCCGAAGGAAATGAGCATGCTTTTGTAGGGGTAGTACTTACCCTCGTTAAATGAATGTGCAAATGTTCTCATCCAGGACTTCATAAAAACAAATCATCCTCTGCTATGATACCATCAGTTCAAGGTCTGTGGCTCTGAGCCCAAGTGCTTTGCTATGCCCAAACCTCAAGAGCCAGCTGGCAGAAGTGTGCATCAGCAGCCAGGCAGGCTTGGTCTGTATTTATTTATTTAACTGCTCTAGACACCTGGCACTTTTTTCAGTACTTTTGTCACTGTGCTTTAGCACATATGTTCAGCTATAGGGCAGCTCTTGAATATTCAGGGTCCATTTGTATTTGTATCAGAATTAAGTAAATTCTGGATAAAAGTGTGTAGTGTGTGCTGCACCTCGCTTTTCTAGTAAGAATGTCCAAAAAAAACCCTCTCAGATGACATACTTTCATATTAACTTTTATCTCCTGAAGATAAAATAAAAAATCCGGCAATGAATATTCATGCATACTTGAGTAGACAGGTCTGGTGATTATAGCTACACATGTGTATAACCACATGGAGAGCTCGAACAGTGGGTGACTAGGACAGTACAAACCTTTGAAAAAAGCCTGAATCACTATGCATTGGATATAGCGATTGAGTTGTACATGACAATGCCCCTCATCAGCACATTCTGTTCTGTTTGCTTATCAGTTTGCTCTTCTGTGAGGAGCATGATTGGAATTCAGGCAACATAAAGCAGAAATTCTTTTAAGCTCCCATTGTTTCTTGTTTGTTGCTTTAGTATTTATGTTGTGATTAAGTTTCTTAAAAACCTCTTGCAACGACTGTCTCTAAGAGCCAGACCCATTTACATAGCCATTACCTTCAGTGGCTAAGTGGCTCCTTTGTTTCATGGAAAGTAGGTCTGTGTTATATTTTGTCAGGCAACAGAAACAACCAACACCTCTTCATGTCTTTGTCATGCCCTCAGCTGAGGCAACTCAACTGGTTTGGATTTGCTGTTTTCTGCCCAAGATGAATGAAATACTGGGGATGTAACAAAGGTCCCATAAAATAAAGGTGCACTTTTTAGTGTAGATTATATTGATGCTATGAACAGAGCACAATGCCACAATTTTACCAACTCACTGGAGGGTGCAGCTATTCTTACCTTCCCTCAGAGAAGATTTTCCCCTCCCCTTTCCCACTTTCAGCTGGTCAATGTCACTGTGGGGGCTGAGGACAGCTGACCGCCCAGCTGTGCCAGGGCAACTCTTTGTGGGGTTCTCCTGTAAACTCTGCACTGAAATGGCGAGGGGGGGTTTCACCCCTCCTGAAGCAGCTGCATTCCTGCCTTGTGTCACAGGATGGATTACTGCAGAAAGAGCTGCACTATCACTGAGAGGAGAAAAACGCTGCCTCATGAGGAAAGCAGCGGGCATGAAATTTCATTTATCAGTTTTATCCTTAAAGATTTTTTCTATGCTTTGACATGACCGAACCCAGACCTAGGCCCCATCAGGACATGTACCTGCCAGGCCCTGTTTGGGAGGACTCTGGCCACCACTGATCTGGATAAAGAACTACTCTCACTCAATAAAATAAGAACTGGCAGTGGATCAGACAACAGGACTGTATACATAATCTCTGGTACTGTCTTCAAGCAGATGCAAAAGGAAGCGTCCTAAGAATAAATCAAGTGTCCATGATGTTTCCCATTATTCTATCACAGCCTCTGAATATTTCTGTCTCAGTGGCATCTTGAAGCAGATAGGACTTCAATGTGTTTAGAAATTCCCAACAAATTTCCCTGAATTCATCTAGTTTCCCTTTGAACTTAGGTCAGCTTGGACTACTACAACTGAGTTAATAGCCTTTTCTTTTTTTCACCCTGAATCTGGCTCTTACTAGCGTTATTTGATGTCCTATAGCTTTACTGCTGGAAGAGATATTTAAATCATATCCACCACTACTTACGTTTTCAGTGTTACTCATGAGTTTATAGACCTCCACTATACATCAGCCTGAGTCACCTGTTTCCCAGACTGAAAAATCTCAGTTTACTTACTGCAGAAGGTATTCTGTATCTCCAGACACCTCTGTTGCTCTTTGCTGAACTCTTTCTAGTTCAGATACGCCATTTTTCAGACAACAGTATGAGAGCAGCATGCAGCATTCAAGGTGTGGGCAAGCAAGCAGGTAATGCTGTTCCCTACTCTATTTAAACTTCCTTAACTTTCAACCTGTACTGCATTTCCATTTCCCTCATTGTTGCTTACTTCATCGGACAGCTGGATATAGGGACCTAATGATTTATTTCTGTATGTATTTAGGCCTTTTTACAGGTATTTCAGGAATTTACAGGAATTTCAGCCTGTGCAAATTTGGCGCTATGGATTGCGGCAGTTAATTTGTCAACCTACCTTTATATTAGGTTCTCATTGACTTCTAATATGATTGCAGTGCCAGAAGAGCTTACTAAGTTTTCAGATATATTTTGTACCACCATGTACTGTGCTAATCTTTCTTCCACCAAGCCCCCAGCATACCCACTGTCCATATTTTCATGAAGAGCTATTTACTCCATTTTTCACAACTTCTTTATTAAACTCCTTGTAATCCTCTGGAAGCATGCATACTGCTCATTTGGTTCCTGGCACTCCAAATGACAGTTTTCCACATCTTACATTGCTATTGATCCTCTGATCTGTCTCCTATTTGGATACAGAATTCAGAACAGAAGAATTGTTTCAAACCATGAGCTCTTTCATACCCATCAGTTTCTTTTAATGCTATTCAGTTTAAAAATTCATTCACAACCTGAAGTGCTAGAAGTTTGGTTTCTTTAATGTCTATTCAAAGTCCTGTATCTGTATATATCTTCCATATGACAAATGGATACCCCATTCCTATGACCTGGAATACTAGTCCCTGCTCCTCTACCATCTTTTCTGCGGGGCATTAAAATTCTGCCTTTTGCCTTCTCTTTCCAGCTGTGCACAGACTACTGGAAACCTCTCAGAGAGCACTGCCACGGAAGCCTTGCTGGTTTTAAGGTGCCAAGACTTAGCCTCCTAAATCTATGTCCCACCCTTCCTTTTGCCCTTGGTGCCTATGAGAATTAGGATCCAGGATCCTGCCTAGTGTGTTTCACAAGGCAGCCCAGACTCCTAGGGACATCTGCCACCTTTGCAGACCTCCCCATCCTGCTCCCAGCCACTTGTCACACCTGCCTCTCAAAGGCAGCAGGACCTCAGCTCTGCTGCAGCTCCATGTGCTCACTCAATCTCTGATCTATTGAGATCCAAAGCTTTGCACAAGGGTACAAAATACTGGAGTCACTGTGATGGCAGCAAACCAAAAAATCTGCTTTGCAAGAAAAGTTAAGCAGTGTTCCTTTTTTTCCCTATCCAGCCTGGAGACCCCATGAATTCTCCCCACCTCCCACAGAGCCACCTGCATGGCTAGCAAGGAGCAGCCAACCCAATTAGTCCCTTCTGTTTCAAAAAGGACACAAACCCTTGAGCCGTGCCAGATGCAGAACACTGGCCCCTGTAAGGTCTGTAACATAGGCAGGCACAAGATGCCTTGCTTCCTTTTAATTACTTACAGTTATAAATCTGAGAGTATAAACTCTGCAAGGCTAAACAATATCTTCTCCCATGACTTATTAAAGTTGAATGGCACGCAGCCTTGTTCTTTTGCCACGCTGTTTCACAGAGCTCCGTCTCAGACCAGTTGGCGAAAACTCACTTTAAGATGAAAAGCTTTTGGAAAAAAGAACAGCACATTCTGAGCACATAACAAGCACTCTGAGGCAAGAAAGGATTTCTCTTATTTTTAATGTTAAGCTCATTAGGGATTGGGTTAGTGTTTTGTAAGTGATGTTGCAATGGCAACAAAGCTGGCTCTTTAACCGCTTTAGGTGGAGCAGACTCACCTTCTTGCATACTGCATACCTCTCACCCTTCTGCATACTCCTCTCCCTGCTCAGATATCTGATCTTCGTACCTTCAAACCCGCCAACAGATCTACAGGCTGTGCATCCCCTCTCATTCTGCCCAAGAGATCTGTGCCTGACTGACTGGCTGACAATCACAGACCACTTTTAGTCCCTGTCACCAAATGTATGGTGATCTTCTGATGCAGCAGTGGACCAGTTAAAACATCCTCTTGAAGCCGTTTGCAGCTGTACTCTGTGTATCTGCAGATGTGCTTGTCATAGTCTCTGCTTTCTCTGCTTTTCAGTTTTGAAGTATTCCAGTTCACCAAACACAAAATCACTACAAAAAGTTCTGATATTTTTTTTTTCCTGCATGAGGGTAACAATTCTTGTCTTTACTCCAAGGCTGTTTAAATCTCTGTCCCTCATATTTTTTTCATTTTGCATCACAAGTCACAGCTTCAGTCTTTTTCTACTTCAGGTCAATCACTCAATTCCCTAGATGACTTCTTTCAATCCAAAGTCCTCATCTCTTTCAGACTTCTTCTCAAGTTTGCCATTTGCATCAAACCCTGAGGAAGATCAAAGATAGGATATTTTAGAAGTCAGACAACTTCACAAGGATGTGGAAAACAGAATCAAATCACCCTTGGACCCCTTTGGAGGATCCTGTTTGGAGAAACAGGAACAAGGGACCATCATGTGAAACATGCTATCACTGCTTTTCCAGCTTCTCCTCAAAGGTACACAGTTTTGGCAGCCAATGTGCTCCAGCATTTCTGGGTAGATCCCAACATGCAGCAGTGCTCTGTGGTCAAGGAGAAAGGATAATCCCAAGAACGAAATCTGGAAGCTTTTCTTTGGCAGTAGCACTTTCTGTGAACTGTTTTGCCTTATTCCGCTGTTTATGTTTGGAATGACAAAGGTAAAGTTATGTTGTGCATTATATTTGCACCTACTCATTTACTACTTCTATGTTTTGCACAGGACAGAAGGCAGGGGGTTTTCCCCTGTTAATTAGTAAATAAAAAAGAAACAACAGATTGATTTCTCTACTCTGTCATCTTTTTCCCAGATAGACAACTAGCTTTCGCTTTGAAAAACTCAAGTAGTTTTGGGTGAGAAGCCAATTACTTTTCTAGACCCCAGCGCTTGAGCTGTAGCAGGCAAAAACTCTTCCTTGGATGCACTATCACAACTTTCACAAGGCTGTGAAAAATAATGATAATAAATACAGGGTATCTGCAGGGAGAAATACGGGCTATGGGGTCAAAAAGGATTTTGACTGTGATAGCATGAGAAAAATATACTTAAACATTATGTTGCAGGAAGAAGAGAGCAAGAACTTGAAAAGCAAGTTCTTGGCTTGAACTGATGGCAAAAGTTGCCTTGACGGAGAAATTTGCTTTTGTCCATG
This sequence comes from Psilopsiagon aymara, assembly GCA_024733675.1. Classification (NCBI taxonomy): domain Eukaryota; kingdom Metazoa; phylum Chordata; class Aves; order Psittaciformes; family Psittacidae; genus Psilopsiagon; species Psilopsiagon aymara. The sequence goes on along the minus strand of JANRGW010024722.1, from coordinate 13,319 downwards.
CTATTGTTGAGTACATATATACATGTACAGGAAAAAAAAAAAAAATCAGTTTGTTAATTACAAAGTGGCAGTATCATATTCTGTGCTGAATTAAAATATTTTATGTTAGCCAGATCAAAGTAAAAATTTCAGTAACAGCTGACAACTTATTTCCTTCAGCTGGACAGAAGAGAATGTAAAGAAAAACAAAACAAGGAAGAGAAGGAGCCACAGAGACAATTGAAAGTAGAAGAGGGAGGAGAAGAAGGCAGCCAAATTAGGGCACAGATTTTATCAGATGGGCATACAGCAAAGCTGGCTGGCATGACAGAACAAATACTTGATGCTGTGAACACACTTCTTTGCTTTGATGCAGTCACTAGCATCCTACCTAAGAAAAGACACTGTGTACAAGTGACACATCATTTTACAAGCACTTGACACGAGGCATTAATCATTTTTTCTCACTAGAAGTAGCTTGCCAAGTATTGTTCTCTGTTCTGGGAGTGAATTCAAAGAGCACTGCACCTACCTAATAGAGGCTGAAAGCTAGCCCAGGGTTTCACTTTGAAGGTATTTTGATGGAGCTTTCCTGTCATAATGCATTCACTTTCATAGGATTCAAAATCTTTGCCATTAAAGAGCTACATGGGGACACAGATATGTAAGGGCCACTCCATGCATTTTAGCATCCTGTCTCCAGCAGCCCTCATTTACCATCGCTCTGGGCAAAGATGGAAACCACCCAGACAACTGCATAATGCTCTCATAGGGGAAAATGCCTTCCTGGTTCCTGGGGAGATCAGCATGTGTCCCGAAGCATGAGATTTGATCACCTTATTCCAGAACATAAAACTTTTAATGCTCTCATAAAGCCTTCAGGCTATTAGGCATTTTCTTGAAATACAGCTACCATGGCTATCTTGATGACCCCCTATCGAACAGGCTGTGTGCCTGGCATTTCCTTGTACTAATCACCAGCCACTAATATCATCACAAGAGCCCTGCTCATAACTGAATGCCCATTTTCAAGAAGCCAAGGGCCACCCAGTCTGAGCTTCCACCAGAAAAGAAAAGGTCAATCTCAGATTTGGAACTAATAGGAAAACTTGCTTACAAGAAAGGTCTTTTCCTCCACTTCCCATGAGCAGCTGTGAACACACCCCACCCAGGGAGCTCAAACCTTCTCTGCAGCAGAGACATCCTCAGAGGAAGCATGCACCTGACAGCTGTGCAAAGTGGGTCAGCAGCCTGACCATTATAGCAGTTTGCCCAGAGGCTTATTCTCAACCTCAGTGGTGCACCTGACGTTTCGCCCAAGGACCTGGATAAAAAAAAAGCCCTGTGAAGTAACCATGGTTTAGAGAATTTCAGGCCTGAGCTATTCTGGGAGGAAAAGGAAGAGAAAGACAGAGCAAGATAGTTTACTATCAGGTGGCTAAGCCTGTGATCCCCTGTAATAAAACTAACAAGAAAACTGCATACCTACAGGCAAACAATATTATGTCATTTGCTTGATCTGTATCATAACCACAGATCACTCCAAATAAACTAGGGAAAAGAAACTTTTTTCTCTAATCCCATCTCCTGCAGATTATTCAGCTGTGAATTGTGCCTTCCCCCAGAAAAGACAAAATGTTCTTTAGAGATACTACCCAGGTGTTTGTTGGAAGTAAGAGCCCTGCATCACACTTGACCAGAATCTGACCTGGTAGCATCACTGAAAAAATCCTTCCTTCACTAAATGAAACCAGGGTTCCAATCCCTGGCCTTGAAAAAGCTTCAAGTTCTGCAATTTCTCTACAATAATGAGTGACTCTCCAAAAGCTTTGCTCTAGAGTCACCCATTAAGCATTTTTCTGTCTTATGCTAACAGATTTTACAGGCAATATAGTCAGCTTGATTATACAAATAGTGCTGGGGCAACTCACATGGCAGCCCTACAAGCCTCCATACAATTCTTTAACAGAACAAATCGCATGCAGAAGGATGCGGCATTCTTCTCCACAGGGATAAGGGGACAAACACACAGAGATATTTATAGATCATGTGTTATCAAAAGATTTGAAAACAAAAATAATTAAAGCCATATTGAAAATGTATAGATGGCACAGAAGATTACAGCTGAATATATGGCTCAACACGTATATTTCAAAATTCAGAAAATATATGAAGAATTGAGGCAAAAATAACCAGCATGGTGACACATAGGTATCAGAATGAGAGGAAGAACTCAATATCCTCCATCTCACAAAATGAGTGGAATTAGATTCATAGAACCATAGAATGGTTTGGGTTGGAAGGGACCTTAAAGATCACCTAGTTCCAAGCCCCTGCCATGGGCAGGAACAGCTTTCAGTAGACCAGGTTGCTCAAAGCCCCATTCTACGTGGCCTTGAACACTGCCGTGGATGAGATAGCAACAACTTTTCTGGGCAACCTGTGCCAGTGTCTCACCACCCTCACAGTGAAGGATTTCTTCCTAACATCTAACCTAATTCTACCCCCTTTTAGTTTAAAGCCATTTCCCCTTTGTCTTATCCCTATATGCTCTTTTAAAACGTCCCACTCCAGCTTTCTTGATAGCCCCTTTAGGTACTGGAAGGCTCCTCTAAGGTCTTCCCTGAGCTTTCTCTTCTCCAGGCTGAGGAAGCCCAGCTCTCTCAGACTGTCTTTTTACAGGAGAGGTTCTCCAGCACTCTGATCATCTTTGTGGCCCTCCTCTGGAATGAGGGGAGAATTGCTGTTCTGCTTAGTATCTGCTTCATTCTTTCTGTTATCAAATCTTAATTTTATTTGAATTTTATGTTAAAATAAAGGCAAGAGCCCAAAATCAAATTAAGGTAGAATAGCAAGTTTTGCCTAATTTTAACGTGTCATCACCTGATTTTAGAGGGTTTCTGCTGAAAGCACTTTTCACCCATGCATTAGGTAATGGAGGAGATCAACTGTGCTACAAAATTGAGATCTGGATTTCTAACCTGCTTTTGTCTTCAAAGTTTAAGAGAATTTGGAGTGAGACATTTTTTTTTTTTTTTTTTTTAATATACAATTAATTTAAAGGGCTGCAGATGTTTGTAAATCTTTGACTGAATCCACATGACGAAATTTTCTCTGCAACAGGACACTAGACAAATTGCAATCTGTCTCCATTCTGAACCCTTTAGGCCTGAATCAGTTGTCACTAGGCTCAAGGCAGAACTACGTCTTTCAGAAAATACATGCCTAGTCACATGCAATGGTTCTTCATATGAACCAGAGGTTCACTTTTTGTTTCTGGGAAACTTTATTTCTGACATGTTATTTATGTATTTTTAATATTAAACTGGGACAATCTGTCAGAAATTGACTTCTGCAAAGAAGAGATCTGGCAAAAGCCAAATTACAAAAGTGTCGAATGTCTATGTAATAACTCTTTTTCCATTTAATTAGAGAAGAAAGTATAGAATAAGCAGGGAAATGATAGTACTTTAAAGTAAGCATCTTACCAACATTCTGTGGCTTGAATTCCCTGCTACACATATAGAGTAAGCCAATTGATTGTTAAAAGCATGTTTCTTGAGGATTAATATTCATGTAAAGGATGCACACTTCTTAAGCCTTACCAAATCTATTTCTAATGATCAAATGGCATGTAATTAGCCAAGAATAAAATCTATATTAAAAGTGCATTGGAGACATTTGTTTCAAACTGTCACTGAAATATTTCTTAGCTAATAGCACTAACATTTTTATTCAGAAATAAGAAATAATCACAGGATCTTATTTTTATTGTCTCTCACTGGAGAAGTCCTGATTGGAATAATTATGTCATTTCAGGTTAATCCCTTCTGTTTCTTAGAAGATGAATACGAGTTCCTCCCCACATTTGCATTCATTAAAACCCATACACATTGTTTCCCATTCATGACAGCATTCTAATGACTTCTTAAAGTTAACAACATTAAGGTTTAAGAAGAAAACCATTAATTAAAGTAACTATCTTCTCATAAACTTTCCCATTGCAGCAGCTCACTAAAAACTTTGGAAGTGACATTGGCGGGTAGGAAAAAGCCCACTCTGAACTTGTCACTGCTGCAGAACAGTTTATGCTTGCACTGCTCTAGAAGAACTTTCACGTTAATTATTTTTAAGTAAACAACTGAAGAATAAGTTGTCCTGTTGAAATATTACTTCTCCTGCTGTAGTTGTTGCTGAGTTTGGGTCAAGCTGTGGGAAACTCTGAGCTGGTTCTGCTCTGCCACTCACACGATGTGCTGGTGGCTTTAGCACTTAGGTTCAGCCCCTGGATCACAGGGACTACTTCCCCACAACAGCCATGCACTTACGTCAGGTAACTGCAAACTGATCTTTATGCTGGTTCATTTAAAAAGCCCCATGACCACAGTGCTTGGGTATGTTTTGTTATTTGCTAAAGACCAAATAGAGAGTGGTCTCTAGAGGCAATAATTTCCATCTCTACCTGTGTGGGCCCAGGACAGGGATTTACATTTATCAGTTTGCTGATAGATGTGGATGGGTACTTGGCAAGAAGAATGTAAAAGAATTATTTAAATGAAATTTATTGTTTCTTATCCTCCTGTATTTCATATCAATGGACTTTAAATCCCACAGAAGAAAAAAAAAGGTCAGTAAACTATAACTGTGTGTTCGGGCAAGGACTACATTTCCAGAGGCATGTCAAGAGATGAAGACTGAGTGTTAATAGTTACTGTGCTGGTCTGTGGTAACTAGCTGCTTGATTTTTTAGGTGGTTTTTTTTTAAGAGACTGCAGCTCTCTGCTTCCTGAGAAACAATAAAGTCTTGTATTACACAACAGGAAACCTTAATTTGTGAGAAGAATTTATCATTTCAACCATTCTCTTACACTTATTTTTCTGTAAAACCTAAGGAAAGAGGAGCAGTTTCTCTCAACAAGGTTGCAAGGAGTTGTTCCTCCGTTACTGAAGAAGAAATCATCTTCTGTAGTTCCACAGAAGAATTCTTGTGCTTAGACTGAGCTTCCTCATGATGAGAACAGACAAATAAGTGAAAGCAAGAGCTCTTGTCGTGTATCTTCATGATCCTTTTCAGGATTAGTTTAAAAAAGGAATGTGGCCCCTAATACAACAAATAGCAGAAACCCCACAATTTGAATTTATATAAACTTATATGACAGAAATTCTATGCTTTACATATGGCAGATGTGAAACTACAGTACAGATATCGAGGCAAATGCAGCCTGTTGTGGCTCTGTTACTCAGCAATTTGTGCAAGATAACACAGGAAGTCTGTGACAGAGATTTTAATTTAGATTTCTTAAATTTGTGGCTATGACCCTGATCATCCTCCTGCCTTTTTCCTCCCATCAGTAATATCACCAGAATGATTGTTACCAAGCATCAAACATGTATCTGGAAAGGAAGTGGGAGGTAGTGCTAAAGCTAAAAAGAAAATCTATGTTTCAGAAAGAAAATGAGTCCTGTACTCTCCAGCTGGCATCCACAGTTCAAAAAAAAGCTTTGCTTTATGTTCAGGGTGTAATTAAAAATGCTATTTGTTATGGACATCCACAAAATATGGACAGAGAAGAACTCTCACAAGCTGGGAATAAAATAACTAAGCAGCCAACACCACTGAGCCTTGAATACCCTGAAAATTGCTTTCTCTAGATAAAAGACAGAGGAAGTGTGTGTGATGACTTTTCCACTGCTGACAGTCCTTTTCTTTTTCTATGTGCAAAAAAGGAAGCTTCCCCTTGCTGTGCTCTTGGCTTCATGATCCGAGAGGGAAACCCTCCTCACCTAAGCGGCACCATGGCTGGCCCTTCAGAACGTTAACCGTTCCACATAAAACCTCTATGTTAATTTCATAACATAGCATTGTTCTGAAGAGACATGCTGAGATTGGAAATTGTTCTTATGAAGTACCCTCACATTCCTGTGCACCTCTGGCACGCCATTACCCTATCCAGTCTGCTGCCTCCAGCAAAACAATGCATTTTCATAGAAAAGGCCCCTAGACACAACTGCGGTTAAGGGTCTGTTGTTTTGAAATGACCTTAGGCTTGGGCCACATCCATTCATAGGGCAAAGAAGAGTATGTCCTCCTTATTATCTCCTCCAGAGAGAAGTAAAAGCATGTGAGAAGGTAAAACTATACAGTTACGACTGACATACAGTAAAGTGGCAAGTCTGCTGTGAAAGTTTGCATTTCTTTTCAGTAGTGGAATGAAACTGTGAGATAAGGCTGAGAAAAGCAATCCTCTGAAACTCACCAGGAAGTGGTTGGTGTTTTTGTTATCACACACAGATGACTTCACCAGCACAGCGAGAATCCAAGAGAACTTAGTGTCCCGATTTGGGCTGAAAATGGCCATGGTAAACAACTGGAGGGTGCTGATAGCATATTGCCCTACATGCATTCTCTACAATACCCTTGCATTGCTCATTTTGAAAGAAGAAAAACATTTCCTGCCTGGATACATAATGGGAGGGCAAATGTTCTGGAATGACCTGAGACAAAGGCAGGGTTTTTGTTTTGTTTTCTTTTGTTTTAACGAGACTTGGAGAAAAATAATGGTTCAGGATACCAGCAACAGCCTAGTTCGTCTTTTGCTCTAGTTCTCAAAAGAAAAACAAGTTCCCTGGACTGCTGACATTTTTTCTCTATATCTATCTTACATTGCAACCGGGAATGCCTGCTAAGACTGGGAAGGTGGTACTGCTCCTGCTTTTCTTAGAAAGACCTAGAAGTATAAATATTTCTTTATGTTAAATATTACACTGTTGCCTTTTCTTAAGATGTTTCTCCACTGTATAGCTGCAGTTGTAGAAGCTGTAGCAATGACTGTAGAAGCCAGGTGTCGATCTGGCCTATCAATCAGCACTGAAAAAAAACACACAAAAAAGTAAAAAAATAACCTCTACACTCAGAAACTATCATTCTAATACTCTAATGTTTCACATAAGAAAACAATTGGCATTTGAAATGCACAATTTAATCAATTAAACTCTTTTAAAATATCTTGAATAACACTAACCCATCAGAATCATAACCAGAGAAAGCTAAGATTTGGAGAGTCTGTTGGACTTTCCCTCCCGGAGAAGCACAAGGCCTGGCTTTGAACTTTCACTAGTATTTCACTATTTTTGCTCAGATGGCTTGTTGAGAGCTCTTAGCACCATTGTGAAGTGCAGTAGGCTCCATGGTCAATGCTTTGATTGCATTCAAAAATAATTTCTTGCGTAACAGAGGAATACATATGAAGGTATTCAACTCCTACTTCTGAGCCCTACCTTCTGTAGGGTATGATATCAACAGTCAGAAGAGGTTTCCACTTTCCTCAGCTCTTAGTTACAAGGAGAAATAAAAGCAAGAGGCACATGTGGGATGATTCTCCTTTCAAATCACTGAAAATCAGGACTAGTTCCAGAAAGATCAAATGAGCTGCGCTAGCTTAACATTAGCATATGTGAGAACACAAGTGATATGTAATACTGCTGTAATTGTTGGCAGTAAGAGTTCTGCCCTCTTGTGTATTTGTTCTTGTAATTTTGACTGTCTGCCTAGTATCTTTTCACAAGCTGAATTTCATAGTTATGTTAGCCCCTGTTTATTTCTTTTTGTCTGGTGACACCCACTCTCAAACATTTTCTTTGAGGTTCTCCTGATAAGGTTAGGAAGTTTGGATACATCACGAACTTTGAACAGTGTTTTAACATGGAAGGAAGACTAACATTTTCTCCTTCTTTGGGCCAGAATTACAATCTTTGCTATAAATCTCCAGATTATTTAATTTTAAAAATCTTGATTAACAACTTTGAACAACTAATAACAACTCTTGTATTTCTCTGTTCAACTCTCCACTTATATTTTCAGGAGTCTCTTTGCCCCCCACCTTTTTTAGCATAGAAAGCAATTTTTTGTTAACAGTGTGTACTGTGGGCAATTTCTTCAGGTATGCCTCCTCTTTCTTATAAATGGAACTGGCAACATTCATTGCTACCTCTTTCTTCAAACCTTTCTGCATCATCTCATCTCTAATATGTACATATTATCCAGACCTGGGGTCGGACTCATCCCACATAACCATCCCGAATTTATGGCCTCTAGTCAAGTCAGTTCCTTTTGTTTCTTCTGTAGTCAAAAGAAGAAAAACCATTACGACATGATACAAGTATTTCCACTGTAAAATCAGTGAACTGAATTGCCTTGCACCACTTAGAGCCTTATCCTAGACACTTAGTAAGAACAAGATGTCAGCTTTCAAGTAGCAATGGTTAAATAAACCTGAATTCTGGTTGCAGGAGTTGAGGTTCACAAGAACACAGCAAATGGAAAAGGTAACACCAGAAACAGTATTTTCAAGCAGAGAGATGATAAATTTCATCACTCTTGTATCACTTCATTTGAAAGTATGTCCAGGAATAATGTGATAGGGCTAAGGGCAGCATAAATTTCATTAAAGTATGTTTTTGTAGTGTGCACAGGAAAGAGAACAACTATAGTGAGCACAGGTACAGCCACTTATGTAGATATAATGACTTACATTCAATTGAAAATGGAGTATAAGAAGGCTTCTTAACAGATTAGAAGTACTAAAAAAATTTACACAGAAGGTAAGTTAGCATGGCTTGGTGGTTTCGTAAGACAACGCACAGGGAGTATTTTTCTATATTTTACTAACGTAATGCAGGACCAAAAAACCAAAAAAACAAGATAGGAAAAAAATTCAATTAAAGTGCAGCACTGAGAGAGGACTAGGTGGGAACACAGAGACTGCAGACACACTTAGGATGCTTGTCAGAATGGCACTGTAGAAGCAGTGTAGCAGCATGGCTGTTGTGGATGTGTGGTTAACTCTTGGCTTTATGTGTGATCCCAGGAGAGAGGCTGAGACCTTTCTGTTTAACAGAAAGTAGGTTGAAGTAGAGAGTGATAGCTCTTTTGAAAGAGGTACTGTGGACGCACGAATTTACATAGTACTCAAGCCCCTTTTTGGTACTGCCACAACACATACTGCTGTTAAAACCAGATTTCTTACAGTGGTTACTGCTCATCACCTCTCCATCCAATCTATGCTTCCTTCTTTTTAAAGTGAAGATTTTGCTAAGTGCTCCCACATGGGCTAATGTCTCAGAAAAGTGTCTAACAAACAGCAACAGTTACTCTAGTTTGTGATTTAAAACAGATGTCACTCTTCCAAGATAGGAAAAAGCACTTCCACAACAACCTTCTGCTCAAACTGTCTATAGGAAGGTCATGACCCCTTGAAAATGAGTGTGAAACTGGAAATACTGCAACCATTTCAGCAGAAGATCCCCACTCTTCACTGCTATAAGTAGGATACGGAAAGAATGATAGTATGACATCAGCTGTCACTTTCTTCAAGAGCTTAAAATGTTTTCCATAAAATGTTTTTACCATCTTACCAGTGCTGTAAAAAATCTTGTTGCATCCCTAAATGTGGGCCAGATTAGGCAGCCAAAAAGGAATTGAAGCACCATTATTTTAATCAGAACTTGCTGGTGCAAGTAAGCACTTTTTGGAGGTATCAAGTACTGTAGAATCTGACCCAGTATTAATAGACAGTAATGGTATGCTCTCCATTTATAACTTTATGTTCAACTTAGAATAAACCTTTCAGTGGTTTGAATTATATGAACACTGTGCAGAAGTATTTATTCCACGTCAGTACCCCACTAACAAAACTCCATTTGATACCAGTGGGCATTTTAACTTTTGAGTGACCACTTCTGGGGAAGAGACATTAAAGAGAATTACAGATTTGCTTCAGTTATTTTTATTCCAAAAGGAAAATATGTTCTGATACAGAACTCAACCCAGACAAAAATACTTACTTGCTAAAGGGCAGAGGTTAAAATAAAAATAATCCTCTACAGGAGCAGGAGAGACAAGGCTGGGGATAGGAGGAACGGATGCAAGTGCAAACTAAGACATGGAACACATGCAGAGTGTATAGATCAGACTGGACACTAGATCCAAAATCAGTACTAAGTTTTTGCAAGATAGGTATTGCAACATCCGATTTCTCTGGCTGTGCCCGAAAGCTTAGATCTCCAGTTTCCTTTGTACTGCTCATCAGTGGAGATGGGCACCTTGGACTTGAACACTAAATCACCTGTGCTCCATCATTTGCAGCTGCCTAGAGACAGTAAGATGGGACAGACTGAGCCTTGGCACCTGCCTTCCTCGAATTTTCAGTTAATGCCCAAAGAAGGGTGAGTCATTTTATGCAAACATCAGGTAAAACAGAGAAACTGCCCTGCAACCTGCTAGCCCTTAAGCATCATGCTCCCTCTCCCTTCTCTTCTTGGCCCACTGAGTGCTGGATTCCTGATCACATAAGGTTTCCTCTTTAACAGAAGCTGTGCAAAACAAGTTTTCCAAAAGCCAGATGATTAAGAAATTCAAGGACATCTGAAAGCAGACATCCCACAAACTGGGCAACAGTACTATTAGATTAAGTAACCTCTTGAGGACTAAGTAGGGCAGTAAAGGACTAAGTAAATCCTACCCCAAGTGCCCATCAAAATAAAAGACATTGCTTTAAATCAGAACTGGACACTGCACCCCTAGTTCAGAACTAGCATGTGTCCAGATCTCTGACATTCAGATGTGACTACATTTGAAAGAATTTTAATTAGCTCTTTGCTTGTTTGTTTGTTTTTGTAAACAGTGGTCTCTACTCAGAGATCCACGAAAGTAATAGCACAGCACCCATTCACCACAGAAACAGATTAATATTTCCTTCTTCTTATAACACACTTTTTATACCATGTCTTTTTGTATCTGGGGTCCAGTGACAGAACTGCTATTTCAGGTCATGGAGCACATATTCCCTTTGAACAGCTTGCATCCTCAGAAAGACCAAGGGCAAGCAAGCAACTAGTGGGGCCACACCATTATTGCCAGCCCATCACATCAGGCTTCTGCTCAGCACTGGGGACTGGTACTGACAAAGTGTGAGAGTTTTTGTGAAATACAGTCAATATTTTGGAAGCTTTCTGCAGGCTGTCAGTGTCCTTTCCCTAGACAGAATAAACTCACCAGATCAGGAAGCTGTCCTCACAGTACCATGGTGAGGTCTGACCAAACATATGCAAAAGGACTGGCTATTCTCCATCAGATGCAACTTCAGGGTATCCTGGAACGTTTTTATCAGCCCAAACGCGTTTCTTATGATACCTGTCATGCACACAGAATCATATAAACAATTCAATTTAAAGAATACCTTTAAGATCATCAAGTCCAACCATTGCCCCAGGACTGCCAAGACCACCAATAAACCAAGTCACTGAGGGCCTCATCTACACAGTTTTGAACGCTTCCAGGGGCAGTGACCCCACCACTTCCCTGGACAGCCTGTTCCAATGCCTGGTCACCCTTTTGGTGAAGAAATTTTTGCTAATATTCAATCTGAGCCTCACCTGGCACAGCTTGAGACTGTTTCCTTTTGTCCTATTGATTGTAAGTTGGCAGAAGAGACCAACCCTCACCTCATTACAACCTCCTTTCAGGTAAACAGCGATAAGGTCCCCCCTGAGCTTTCTTTTCTCCAGACTGAACAACCCCATCTCCTTCAAACACTCCTCATGATGGTTCTGAAGTCAAATATATGCTTAGGAACTTCTGCGTCCTCATGAGTCTCAGGAAGTTATATCCCTTAGAGCCCAAACCAAGTGCATTTTGGTCAGCCAGAAGATTTCCAATGGCCATAGCCAGGGCTGAAATGACAGCAATGATTGCTGCCAAGAGCAGCATTTCCTTTAACAGCTGCTAGGTAACCTGGAAGCTTTCAATCATGGGAAACAACTGGAAGCTGTAATGCTGTATGCTGTAAGTATCCACAGGAATTCGCTTAGGAAAAGGAAACTGAGGATACAGAAAAAGTTCCTTTATTTTAGTCACCTAGTATCATAACAGATTGATTATCTCTTATAATATTTAATTGCACTTTTTCCAACTAAGTACTTTTGTGAAGGTATTTTTATATAATCTGTGTGTTAGCTCCTACACTTCACCTCTTCCTTATTACAGGTTATAAAAAGATATATCCTATTCTGAGCTATTGTCCTATCTCAAAGAAGGGCACTTTTGTGGCTTGGAAAGCATTACATCCCACTGCTTCTGTGGTGGTATCTGGCTCTTATGAAGATGTGCTTCCTACTCCATTTTTTTTTGACTGATGCATGCATGCTAAAGGACATTACTACAGCAAAAATTAAAACATCCAGGACAAACTGCAGCTTGAAGCTTAAAAAATCCTTTGAAAAGACACAGGCTAACACTTTTACTGTGGCTAACACTGTCTCAGATGCAGTTTCTGAGAAGATCCAATCCTACGAGGATCACACTTTTCCGTGGCATACCCCTATTCTGCATTAAACAGAGAAAGCATCTACATCTTCCTTGAGAACTGGAGTTGGAGAGGAATAAAGGTAGCAAAAACCTCCCACAGAAAATTTGGTAACAGGCAGAAGCACCTGAGTTTGTAGTCCTTGAGGTTCATTTGGTGTCTTCCTATGGCAATGTTTTTCTGGCCAACAGCCAACAATAAAACAGTGTACCACGTGCCATTCTTCTTGGCCAACTATACTGATAATAAGGTCTTCTTATGACCTTTTCACAGGACATGTTTGAACACCACAATACATTAATATTGTGTCTGCACTACTTTCAGACCAGAACTGGACAGGCAGCTTGGAGGTCAGAAACAGTTACTCAAGTCTAACCTGTACCCATTTAGAAAAAGATGCCTTGTAAGATTTTTTTTTATATCTTTCCTGGATGTTTTATGCAGGCAACAGCTGAAATGATGTAGTCTCAACTGTGTGGCAAGAAAAGGGAGTTTCACTTCAGAGCTCATACTCTCCCTCCCTGGGAATCAGCCCTTCTTCTCTTGTTTCTTTAATTCTTTTTTGAAAATGTAGTTATTGTCTGGGAAATCTGACTCCAGTCAGCCACCTGCCAAGTACTGACTCACTTCTGTGTACAAGATGTTCCCAGTTCTTGTGCATGTATTTGTATCTTTTTGCAGAAGGTATCAGATCAGCTGCCTTCTGCATGCACAATGAGAAAGGGGAAAGGACCCCCAGTATAACCAAAGGGTCGTGTTCCAGGGTTTCTTTCCCTCTCACTTGCTTCTACTTGTATTTTTCCACTCTCTATGCCTTTTGACAGAACTGCTCTGTGTAGCTTGGAAGCATTGTCAGGGACTCCTGGATCTGCAATTATTTTCCTGAATTTTCATTCTATAGAAACAGGGAATGGAAGGGGAATGAATAGGGAAGGGAAGGGAAGGGAAGGGAAGGGAAGGGAAGGGAAGGGAAGGGAA